>LQNS02000138.1:17611875-17628974 GCA_001587735.2 Parhyale hawaiensis
GGAGATCGGCAAACGAGCCTGCAGCTACATCATTAAGTTCGAAAGGTTCTTGTTGATACCGTCTGGTAGTGGTTTACAGGGGCAAGCACTTGGATGAGGCAGCACAGCTAACCGTGTAGCAAGTACAGATGATACATGCAGCACATCTGTTCACTCGCAACTCAGAATGTATAGTGACTGGTGCATACAAAAAATGTACACGCTGGAGTTATGCTCACCGGTCTGGGCTTCAGCTGTTGACAGTCACTTGCGTCTGTTGGGACGACTTGTTAGTCCAGCCAGTATATAGGCTGTGCGTTGGTAATGATTTGGAGAACCTGTCTCACAGGAAAAGGGTTGCCGAACTCTGTGTGTTTTATAAGGTGTACAACAATGAGAGGCATTGCTTGCATTCGTGTGTCCCTGTACTTAAGGTGTTTAGGAGAGAAACACGTGCTGAGGTTGGTGCGCACTCTTTCACGTTGGAGGATGTTAGATGTCGAACTAATCAGTTCGGTCGGTGCTTCGTGCCCTGGTCTGTTGGAGTTTGGAATTCTTTGCCGGCATCGGCTCTCGGTCGTGTTGGCTGCAGTCGTTTTAGACAGCTGTTAATGGCTTTTTGTCGGGTTTCCTCTAGCAGCGTTTCGGGCTTTCCGGTGTTGCAATGTGCTTCATTTTGGTTGTGCTACCTGTCCGTGGTGGCCCGCGCGTGAAGTTTTAATAATAATAAGAATAATAGTAACAAGTACAATGCATGCTGTCAATCACGATGTACCGTTGGAAAATGCAATGACGTTTACATTAGACGAAAAAATTTTCCACCAGTGAAACTCCTTAACATGATAAATATCGATGGAGGCTGATCGCTGCTTAGTCATGGTACATTGTATTACTCTACTTAAAAGTTTAGTTAAGAATCTGTAGCCACCGCACTGAGGTTTCAAGAGAAGAAGAGACATGCAGTATGTATACAGCAACGTGGAACCCGTGAACGAGCTACGCACAAAGGAGCAGCGAGCCGGAAAAGAAGAACAGAACAAGGTACCAAGGTAAGAAAGGAAGAGGTGGATCTTAAAAAAAAGAATGATATCCCGAAGCCTTAACTGAGGTCAAAGTAAAAATGAGGTCCCTTTGGGGGTGCAGCGGCCCATAGCATAGGACGAACGAACTAAACCCTATGGTCTTGTACATCGTAGTCTGCAGTTACAACTCTCCGAGTGTCTTTACAGGGTTCGCGCCTGCTTTTATTATTATATTGATAGTTTAAGGCCGTGTTCACACGTCCCTCATCGTAACGCGTTCAGTCAAGCGAATGGACGCGGCGCGTTGATTTGATAGAAGCAGCTGCAGCAAACGAGGGAGACTGAAGGATGAAGCATGTCCCTTTATTGAACGCGTCCCGTCATTCAACTTGTATGAATACAGTCCTACGAGGGAATACACTCCTACACGCAGAGAAGTATGTTCTTTACGATAAAAAAACACCTGGTTTCTTATCACTAACGACGTAGCAATAATAATTAATCGTAAACGACACTGTTGTTCAGAACAACGATCTTGTTCATCTGTTGTTCATCACGAACGACAATGTGCATTGACGCAATTTCAAACGACAAGGTAGTTAATAGTTAATTAATTTTGCTTAATGGTTAACAACCATTTTTTTCTGTGTGTACGGGGCTCGCCCGTAAATAGAACTTATAAATACTGCATTTACACTCTATAGTGTTCTCAAATCAGGAACAAGTTGACAAAAATGCCTTTTGATCTTCACTTTAACGATCAAAATCACTATACTCCCGTTTAACACCTGAAAATGTTGTAAGAACACGGGCGCCATCTTTGATTTGACCGCTCTCAGACTGTTGATTTCCTTTCCTTTTATCGGTTTAGCAGGCTATAGAAATTCTAAAAATGGACTGTTCCTATTAAAATCAGGCTATAGGATTTTAGGATACGAATGTGACTTCAAACCGACGCGAAATACAAGCGAAAATGTAAAGAAACGATATCGTAACTGAACGCGTGGCTTCATTCATTTAAATGAAATACACTTCTACGTGTGGACAGAGACAGAAAAAGTTCACGCACAGCTCGCGTTCACTTCTGTGATTGAACGCGTTACGTTGAGGGAGGAGTGAACTCGCCCTCAGCCTCCTTTTCCACTAAAACGGCGATCTAACAGAAGAAGAAACAAGGTAGCCTACATAAAGTATGTTGATAGAATGGTGGTACCTATGTACGAAGGTGTTTCCCCACAGGATCAACGTGCATAGAAACAGCAAATCAATGAACAGAGAAAAGAAACAAGCGGATGAAATCGGAAAGAACCAAAAAGGTGGCATGCACGAAAGCCAGAAGTTCCGAAGGCCCAGCAAGCGGCTAAGGTAACCTACAGTGTCTCCGTAGGATCGCTGCTCCCTGTAACATATGATTAGCTAACTCAACTAACCTAACGGCCCATCCTATGCCCTCTGAGGAACACGGAACACACCAACGATTTTCGTCGGCGCTGCCAGAATAGAACCAACTCGATGAATCCGATTACGTTACTTCTGCTCGAATTCGGTTTCGGATTCGAATTCGGAAACTGCAAAAAAATGAGAATCTACGACTCCGCTGCAATATCTATAATATACCAAGCATCAATGGTTAATCTTCAACAATCTCTCCTAATTTTCAGCTAGTTTACAATTGCTCAATCTTATATTTTATTATTTTGGGGCATTGTTCATACTCTTTGAGTTGTAATCATGAGCACGACAATGTACTCGGACAAGTCAAGTTGGCTATATATTGAGAGCCCGTGAATGTCGTAAATGTGTACCTGATTTAATTTAGTGCAGTTTCACTTATATTGTTCACTAGCATGTTAACTCAGGAGCAGAGTGTACCGATTTCCAGTCACTTAACGTATAAAAAACATGGTGACAGTCACACGCTTTCGCAACTCGCTCACACAGCTGCAGCTGCGAGAACTCCGTAAAGGAGTGACAATGTGAAAGATAAGATAATAAAGGGATTGCCGAGAATTCAAATTTAAATCAAGAAAAATTAAGAATACGATCAATAAATACAATATACAACGGGAGTCATTTCACTTTATGAAAACACTGCCCGAAGAGAAGATAACTGATTTCTACGACACAATTACAATTGTTAACCATTAACAGCCAAAGTAAACCTTTATTATCTTATCTCATTGGAATAGTACTTTCAGGAATGTGTAAAAAATTAGTGCGCGTTCACGTTTTAAATAATTGTTGCGTTCTCACAAATTTGGCGTAATAAGCCTCTTTAATCACACGAATTAGGGCGCTGGCACACCAGGAGCAGTTGAGCTGGCAGGCAGGCTTTCAGGCAGGCAGGCAGTATGCTCTACACACCACGAGCTGTATAGCAGGTGCGAAGGTGTAGCTTTGCAGTGTTGGCAATTTGACATTTTTATGCTAATTTAGCACTTTAGGAGGTTTATCTTCCAAAAATTGGTTTAGCATTTAGCTCGCAGGAAAAAAGCATCAAATTTGAATTTTTAGTCATGTATATTTGCAGCCATGCAACATTCAATTTTTGTGATCATCTGGATGACTTGTACAAAAATACCAAATCCGATACTAAACAGTTATACATCGCACTATGTGTGCAAACGTAGGGAAGATTGTTATAATTCCTTACTGCAATGAAAATTTAACTACTGATAACAAATTTAGCTTGACTGAATGAATCTAATTATATCACTTCTTATAATTCATTCGTTTTTTTTTAGTTCCGGAGGAAGCCAATTTAAGGATGTGGCAGCATTTGCTTTAAAACTAATTTTACCCCATTCGAATGCCGAAATCGAACGTTATTCAGCAGCACGAACGCCGTGAAAATAAAGTTAGAAACAAAATGTAACTGCCTATGCTATCAGCTATTCTTACTGTAAAATATGGCCTAAAGAGGAATAGCGAATGTTACAAAAACTTCAAACTGCCAAAAGTTGCCATCAACAAAATTGGATTGATGGATTTCTATGACAAGACGATAGCCCCAGTACAGAATGCACAGCTCGATCTCTCAATTGTGATAAAATTGTATGCTGTAACAGGGAACAGTTAATTATTTACTTAAGTCTTAAGTATTAGGCTTCGAAAAGTTCCACAAATTTGCCTAAAAATTCCTGGAAGCCTCTCAAATCTCCAATTTCGGGAAAAAAAGTCCCAAAGAGTGCCAGACGCGCTCTGGATCGCACGTCTGGCAAGGCACACAGCAGCAGTTAGAGCAGGAATCGGTCACACCGCCTGCCGGCATCGCTGGCTGCTCTGGACAGCAGCTGCCTGCTCAACTGCCGCTGTGCTTCCGTGCTTCTCAGATACTGCCAGCCTGCCTGCCTGCCATCTTCTCGCTAAACTGCGTGTGGTGTGCCAGCACCCTAAGGTATAGCATGCAGATCCTGCTTTAACAAGAGCTGGAGTTTACCGTTTTGTTTATTACAGTCTTCGAACGGTAAGCGGATGAGTACAACCAAGTCCTGAAGATGTCTGAGAACCAGGGTTGGGGAGTCGATAGCCATGATCCAACTCCAGGGTCAAGTCCGTTTCAAACTCCGACTCTTTGAACTAAAAAAAAAATGTTCGAAGCCCGCCGAGTCAGATTTTCACTAAATAAACTAGGACCATTTCACCGACTCCGACTCCTGGATACAGCCAGTTTAGGACTCCCAAAACCCAAAGTGACCGACTCCGACTCTGTCCCCACTTTTGAAAGTCTCTAATCCCAACCATCTGAGCTCCCATAAATTTAATGCCGACGTTCATACCAACATTTGATAAACCCATCCAAAGCTCCCTCCCTTCGGGCTCGTAAGTTTGCTATAGGCTCAACCTATTGTCTCGCGACGGAGTTTGTTGCTCGTGCATATTTGAAACTAATGAACCGCACGACTATCTTATTTGATCAGTAATTGGCGGTGCTTAAGTTGCATGTGTGGCTGAGAGACGGCGCTTAGCTGCGCAATGATTGAACATTATTGTATGAGAAAGCGGAGGCATTCTATCCGCCCGCTTCTAGTGTCGCTCTATAAAAAAATTTTGTGTTCTCCCCATGTAAAGGTACATTTGCAAGTTGTGAAGACCTGAGTGTAGAAAGAAACTCTGAGAATATGTATGCAGTTCTCTTTTTGAAGCCTAACTAGGAGGCTGATTTAAATATCAAAGGCCCCAGACTCTATTGATGTGCTGGACGAGCTTATTATGTTCTTAATGATATGTGAATAAAAAATCGTTCTTAAGACGCTTAACGTACTGCTTTTAGCAATTTTTATTACTTCTTTTCAAACTTGATCTATAAGTAATCAAATGATTTAATGTACATATAGTAGATTCAAACACAATTCATCTAACATCATCAAACAAGAAATAATCTCTTCAGTGAAATACACGATAACACGAGCTCTCGCACGGTAGGTTTGTTTTCATTTGAAAGATAACGGCAGCAGAGCTTCCAGTTCAGTACGTTAACCATTTTCTCTCAACTGTGCCCTATTGTGGAAGTTAAAATATTGCTTCTCCTGCGAAAAAAAAAAAAAAAAAAACAACTGGCTAATGCAGGCAAGAAAGGGTTAACGAAATAAAGACTTCAGCTAATACTCACCTCTTGCTTCTGATGCATCCGAAGCGAAAGTGCAAATGGTAGAAGAAGCCGCCACCGCAAACAACCACCACAACATGACTTGCGGTAAATCCGATTTAAAGTAAAAAGCTTTCACTGTAAATGCTGACGTATTTTATTCCTGAAACCAAAGAGAGAGTCAAAATCTGCCTAGCAGGATGCCAACGTGAGAGCGTCCTATGCGACAGCACAGTTATGAAAGAGAAAATTAGTCTAATGCGATGCAAGTTCAACTGCACTGCAACCCACCACTTTGCGAAGAGAGAAAACACAGCTCGAAAAGTGCGTCATCCACAACTGAACATAAATTTTGTTTACTTTTTTTGTCGCAATATACGCATATTTATCGCTTGCAAATCAGTGTGAAAGCGGCGAGCCATGACAGGATGCTGCCAAAGAAATCACCCACAATGCATGCTCTTCTATGAGAAATAACCCTTTGAAAGACACTTCCTTGATACGCTATAGTGCTAGAAAATGCAGGCCATCACTATGCTAATGCCAGTTTCATCATGCCATTGTTCAAGGCGACCTAGTAGAAGATTAGAGCGCTTTCTTCCTTCCACAACAGATGATCTACAAGAAATTCAATTACAGTACAATGCAGTCAGAATATATTTTGCTGCATAAGATACACGATTAAACATCTTTTCACGTAACAATCGCACGAGGCAGTTTTACTATTACCCGGGACCTTCTGCATTGTTATCTCGAGTACGACACACGCAGCATAAATGCGCATCAACCGTAACGTTTCCAGCAGGCACTATGACCACGGTCTAAAGCATACGCAATCTGTATGGCAAAAAATTAACACAACGATTGTGCCACACCCATGCAATTTCCAAGAAGCTGCGCGTATTAGAATATCAGTTTATGTCTACTACTATGCAGAGTTTTAAAGGGTTGCCCATGTATTCACTGCTTAATTCAATAATGCAGTTTCTGTTGGAATGACGCACTATGTACGTGTTATATATTACATATGTCCCACTATCTTCGGCATGTTACGAGAAGTAAGGAATTATTCAAGTTTCATCCTGCATTAAGGAAGAAAAAGCATGCAGTCTTTTCTTCTCGATGAAAATCGAGATACTGTACTTGATTCCTCAGGAGGTTTTTTCATTAAAAATAATATGGCTTTCGCCGTCCGTTACGATGGATGCTTGATGAAACATAGGTACCTTTTGGAGCGTATGGGGAGTAATTTTTCAAGAGTCAAGAAGACGTTCTATACTGTTGTTAGTTTAATTCTGCGAAAGGTTTAATGACTTGCTTCTTCTCCGAACCGTTGATTTATAACAATCTGATGAACCGCGGTCAAATTAAATTCTTCCCTGATCATTTTATAACTGGCAATCGCCTAACAGAAGGTCAAGTTTAAACCAAAATTTTTGTTGGCACTTTCATCAATTCTTGAAATTTAAGGCCTTTCTGTGCAATGCTCATCTTGCAGTCAGTCTCGGCTTTCTGAGAACGGTCTTAACCTTAATCCACCACGCGTCAACTTTACGTCTCAAATGATGCTATTCTCATAAGACACCTTATTTTGGCATGTCAGTTTAGACTAAGTTAATCCCTCTTAATTACCTGGGCCTATGATAGAACGCTTTCCCACTCAGATTCATAGACCACATTTACACAAAACTGTCACGCACTTTCAAGCCGCAGTTAAAAAAAATAAAAACTTCACGGCTCACGAAACGAGTCGCTATGACGCACCTGGCGATTAGCTACCGATTTCAAACTCACGGTGGCAGTGCATTGGCAATTGCCCCGCATCTTAAGCGAACGGTAAACTACCAGTGTAGCGCTGTCAGTTTCGACGTACCGCAACCGGTCTCATCTCTTGTACAAATAGAGCACTCTCAGAGCGCATACCTCCGCCAAGCAAGACAAACATTTGTTAAATATACAAACTTATATACCGAATGTTACAAAAAATTTATAATTTGTGCCATTTAACATTTCTACAATCCTGCAAATGCTATGCATATCCGTTCATAACTTTCTGAGTTATATTCTGACAAAAATTTCGACAAACAGTCAAACACTCAACAGGACGAACATATCATCACCAAAATTCGTTCATTTATGTCAATTAACATATCTATTATCTAACGATTCCTACAAACTTTGTGACGATCCGTTCATGACTTTTTGAGATAGGTTACTAACAAACATAAAAACAGACCAACCCAACAATTTGGTCAGTTGCTTCTAATAACAACCCAACATCCCCTACAAATTTCATAAAACTCTGTCTAACTTCTGGAGTTATGCTACCTAGAAAAAAAAAGAGGCAGGCAAACAAACAAACAGACTGATCTTCATGAAAGTTAATCATCTGTTCCTCCTATCATACCTAACAATCCCTGTAAATATCTTGAAGATCCGTCCATAACTGTTTAAGTTCTCTTGGTGACAGACCGAAAGAGAGAAAAAGCAGACAAACTCGACAAAAATATGACTTTTTTGGTGAAGGTAATTACTACGGAGCTAAATTCAGCGCTGATAATTTTTTAAGGCTGCTTAGGAAACTCTACAATGTCTAGAAATGAGGCCAACTAGCTATACCGTAACTAAAATTTTCATTAAGCAACTCGCACCTTGTTCACAAAATGAGCCACTTGTGGAAACTAAGCCACGCCTTTACCAGAGGAAGGCCAAAAACCTGGAGTTTCTAATTGTTCACCGGGCAATCTCAGAGCGGTCAACGGATATCAATAAATTATTTATAAGAGAAAAAAAGCTTAAATTTAGGTATTAGAAGCCAAGCTACCTCATGTCCATTGTTTATGAACAAAATTTATTATATATGAAATGAGTCAGTAAAACGACGATGCCGCGTGGGTCATGGTCTAGTGAGCAGCGATTGAAGACGCTGAAAACTTGCTAATTAAACATAAAATACATTTGTTGTTAGTTATCTGTGTTGACTGAACAATACTTTAGCGTTACGTATACAACCCATTAATTTGGATACAAAACCTTACCCGCTTTCCTCCGCTTCCCATACCGACCGACGCTTATATAGCGACCCTCGTTGCGCACTGCAGTCATTTGCTTTTTAGGTCCCCTCATGCAAACACTTACTCAATTTGAGGTCCTGCCTAATTAAACATTACTATCTAGATAGAAGTTAACTGACACCCGATGGTAGGAGCTAGTTAGTTTGCCTACTTTCTTTAATTTGTTCATTGAAGTCTGCTATTAACTGAGAAAAGTGATGTCCTAAAAACCAGCACAACATCCCGTGTACCGACGGAACACGTCTGTTTCGCGTGAATGTGCATCTCTAAAACTGTACCTAATTATTACCCGCGAACGAAATGAGAGAGGTGATAATGTTTTCATTGAAGATTTAAGCATGTATATATATTTGTAAATATGTCTGTCCACCCAAACAGTGGTCGAAAGAGTCGAGCAATGTCACAATTTTTTGTAGGGAGTTTGGTGGGTTGACCTAGATGTGACACATGCCAAAAAATTAGGCCTAGCTGGCCATCAAAAATGACCGCGTTGAATTTGCCCCCACCGCGGGTGATAGTCTTACGCCACGAGTCGTTCTAGTTGGCTATGCGCAGGAAATAAGGTACACTGCATTTAGGAAAGCACTTTTTAGTGTTTAACTGGCAGACGGGATAAGCATGTAGGTTGAGGGGTTGTAGATTATCACTGAAGAGCTAGTAGTTTATTGCTGGAATTCTTTCAACTGTAATTCACTAGTTCAACTCTGAGATTCCATGCCTGGCGACTGTTTTCATTTTGGTCCATCACGCTCCACTTTCTCAGGTAGTCACGTCCTGTGTCTTGTAGTTCATCAGAGCTAGTCCTGCAGAACGCCCTCCGGGTACATTTTCACACATATCATGATGCTGTTCCTACGACCTGTCAAGTGCAACTGCCTAAAATACCGGACGTACCCGCGAAATTCCAGTTGCATGTCTCAAATCAGCCTCCAGTAGTCACTAAGGAGGACTTTTTCAAATTATGGCAACAGAAGAACAACAGAAAATTTGTTGTCCTCTGTTAGTTTGGGCCTTCCTATAGCCACTGCAACCTCTTTATTTTATATCGTACTTGGACTCTCGGGCACTTTCACTTACAGGAATAAAATAAGATTAAGAACTATTATAGCGAAACAGAACAGCAGAAGCAAGGCAGTGTTTAATTAAAGAAGAAATAGAAAGTACACAGGAAGGTACGTACATCAACTTCAACGATTTCGTGAGCCACTAAGCTCTCAGTAGTTAGATGTTGAGTCTAGCGCATGGGACGCTGTCTCATATACAACTTACTATTAATATATATCTCAGTCAAGTTCAAGCCTCTCTTTTTCACTACAGTGCCGGCAAAAAAATCTTTACATTTCAATGGCAAGAAAAAACTTTACACGAGATATGTGAGTTAGTATTTCGTTTGCCCTACCTGACATAGCACAGCGAGATGTTAGTGATGATGCATTCCCTCCGCCCACTCATAGCAAACGTCTATCACCCAGCCAACCCTCAGCGAGGGTTGTGTGCTGCTGCAGTGAGGTTGATAGTGGGTCGCTCTTGCCGACGTTTTATTTTTACTTTCTCATAAGGTTGAAGTCTTTTAACTGTACACCTAAAGCATACAATGGCTCAAAAAATGCTTCAAGTGAAGGAGTAAACCTTTGCGTTAACTATACTAAAAAAAGGGAGACTCTGTATTTGCTGTAACCAAAGATCTAGGGATGTCAAGAGAGACAATCTTTCAACTGAAGCGGTCGGGGACAAAATTACCCATAGGGACGGTACTACAGAAGAAGTCACACTGTATTTAAAATCCGTAAGTTTTAGGGAATTTCTCGGCAGTATTGCAGCCAGGGATTTTCCGTCAAACTTACGGAATTCCGTAATTTTCCAAGCAGTCTGGGAAGAAAGCAGGCACCAAGCCTGATTTATTATCGACTTCTGAGCAAATTACGGAAAAATTACGGAATTCTCAAATTTGACGGGAAAATCTCTGGCAGCAATAATGCGGAGAAATTCCGTAAAATTTACGGATTTTTTTCTTACAGTGCAGGCTCTGGCGCACCTAAGAAAACGACATTGAGAACGAGTAAGCTTTTGGAGCGTGAGCTTATCCCAAATCATGCTTTAACTGTCGTTGAGCTCAAAAACAAACACCATGAGCTCCTCCAGTACGTCACAACAAGGACAATTCACGATCGCCTGCAAGAAAAAAAAGTGGACCCCATGCACGCGAGTGTTTCTGCTCTAGATCAACGCGCATGGAGAGAAATTCATTTAGCTATATCTCATTTGGATTCTGCCGCGCCCATTGGAAAATACAAATCAAGGCATAAGATAAAGAACAAAGCTTCATCACTTAAAGTATGAATATGGGACTATGCAGAGTGAGAAGGAAGAAGAACATCCCGAAGGCCTAACTACACTGACATAACCTAGCTATGGGTCCCCTGTATGGGGTCGCGAGTTTCCACAATACAGGATGAACGCACCTAGCTAAAATAATCCAATGGCATGTGGTCCATCTGATAGGCCTCTTGAAGGATAAAGCCTATGCAGGAATAAACAAATAATAATAATGATGAAACATACATGCGCTCAAGGCGGTACACGTGTTCTCAGTAGGACCAGCAAGCAAAATAAGTACAACTGAAGTTTAAAAATATAAGCAATCGCGCCACTATAGTGTCCTAGTGTCCAGGGGGCCTATAGAGTCAAGCAACCTTGCCTGGAAGAGCAGCATGCGTTAAATGTCGAGTCTGGAAACCAGAGAGAGAGAGAGAGCAGGCAAAAAAAGCAAGAGTGTAGAATTAGGAGTCAGCAAAGTGGGACGAGAAAAATGCTCTAGAGGTTAGCGAAGACATAACATTAGAGAAGATAGTTGACCAACGGACCAAGAGGCCCATTCCCGGAGAGTAGTCGAGCCCAAGGCCTCGTTTGCACTGAGCTATGAAATCCGTTACTGCATTAGAGAAAAATAATGAGAAACCACAGCGCATGAAATGAATGTATAAAAAACATTCGGTTTCTGCAGATTGGCTGCCGTAATGACAGTGTGAAGAAACCACCTCGCCCTTCATTTATCACAGGATAGATCAGACTTTGTAGGGAGCTAATCTAATCCTGCCGCCTACGACCCATTCCATGTTTCTGAAAGCATAAGCACACAGTTGATGGTTGCGTCTGCCATCACCGATTGTGTCCCAGTTCTTTCTTTACGCCCAATAAGAAGGATTGTATACAGCGCGAACCATAGGACTTAATGAACTCGCAGTCAAAAAGTTAAAGACTTTCTTAAAGCAACCGTTTTTTGTATTTGTCCAGAATAGACTGCTGCACTGCAATGCTCTGGAGGAGGCCAATTTCTTTTCTTACTGAATATATCAATCAAGAGGAGACTCGCGCTCTTTCGAGATAATTGGATACAGTGGAGAGGCATAGACTAGCATGTCAGCCGACACCATTGTAAGGGGACTTAAACGAGTTTACAGCAATTGCTCATACTTATTTACCCGGGACTCGAAACGAAAAGTAAACCTATTATTTAATATTTATTCTGCGTTGTGTAGTATAAGACTTCGTTTTCACTACAATGGTGATCAAACAAGTAAAAGCTAAGAAACATACGAAATATCGATAGAAACGTGGAACCACGATGGCGTTTCCAAGTTCAGTGAGGATGGGAATAGCCAGTCGGGAAAGAAGAATAAGAACAAAGGAAAGTAGCCTATAATCAGTTACATCACTAAAATCGAGAGAAACAAAGGGGACACGAAAGAAAGATGTCACGATGGCCTATCCAAGGCTACGATGACCTATGAGATTGTCCTGAGCCCACTACCAGAAGACGTACCGTAACCCCATTGCCTATCCGGTGTTGATCTGGAGTGTGACCTACCTATATTCAGGTAAAATATGCGTGCCACCAATTTTAGTTGAACTGAACGTACCCTAACCTATTCTCAACTAACCTGAACTATTCTACAGCCACTGACTGTACTCTAATCCAACCAAACACGTGTTCTGAGGTAGGCCACATACTCTATACCGGGACCGTTAATCCTTTGCCTCCTGCGGGGATAAAAAATATATAAAATAGAGAGCTCAATGAAGACTGCGAGTCCTGGAGTATCGCCGTTCAACATCGCTCAAATTAATGAACTCCCTAGCTACAGAAATGTATTTGCAAATTGTGCAGGAGGTTCGGTTATCACTTAACCGCCTCCCTAATGTAACAATTTCCGCTGGAATAGCACTTCGGCGTGGCTTAGGCGTGACCCGAAGGATCCGACGGTCCGCCTAGGGCCCATTTCATGCAAGAAACTGGCATTATTTAGTACACGTGCGTATCATGATACAGCGTAGAGGGCCTAATATCTTTAGAAAAGATAATATATGATTTATGACCTCAGCTATATCATACCAATCTGCCGGGGTCTTTTGACGAAATCTCGGCAATACTTTTGGAATCACACTAAATGTGAGCCAAAGTGGACACATTGGACGTTACATCCTAACAGAATATTCTTCGCCCCAGAGGCTTTACTATGATATTAGCTTCTGTGGTGGCCAAGCATTCTGTTAAGAATAAAGCCTAATTCCAATCTAGGCTTCTAAATTGCCCAAATTTAAATAAACTCTCGTGGAAATAACATTGTTTGAAACGATCACTACGGACGCTATGGAGCAGTTTGAGAGTTAAACGAGACGGCTGAAAATGAAGCATAATGCAAAGGCCGTATCCACACAAGTTACATCGATTTAGAAAAGCGCCCGATGAGCTTTCTTATGAAGGAGGAAGTTTTTATAATCGCATGTACGCCGCGTTTAGCTCTGGGCACGGCCGAACTAAACAAATTAATATAAGTTAAAGTATCACATCTCTCCGTCGGCGGCACGCAGTCTTCTGTTGTTCATGGGATACTGCACTTGGTGTTGCTGTTTAAATGCTAATCT
The DNA here is from genome assembly GCA_001587735.2 of Parhyale hawaiensis. NCBI lineage: Eukaryota > Metazoa > Arthropoda > Malacostraca > Amphipoda > Hyalidae > Parhyale > Parhyale hawaiensis. The sequence goes on from LQNS02000138.1 coordinate 17,625,465, forward strand.
GAGCTACGGGCGACAACTGGAAGGCGCACAAGTCGCGCAGTAGCTTTCGTATAATCCGTATTCGCCCAAGTCATTGCCATAAATTTATCTCGCGGCCGAACCCGTTTCCGCAAACTCGACACGCAAAAGCACTCAATGGATTGATGGGATGGCAACACGACTCGTCCCTTACTACAACATACATATGGTTATGTGAGAATGACAAGTATAGACGCTAGGTTACTTCCACGTGATTTGATTAAATAGAGAATCCCACATTCATCATTTAGTTGCAAGTTTCAGCTAATAGAGACAAAGCATTTAAAGTATTCCATAAAACAGAAAAACGTAAAGTGAGACACGGCGAACAAAGAAAAAGAAGGAATGGCAACAAAGAAAACAAAAGTTGTAATAGAAAAACTTGAAGAAGTACAGTCGATAAGAAAGGGAAGACGTCTCAAACAAGGAACTGTTAGTGAAAGATTTGCAAGATACGTGGCTGAACTACGTAACGCGACGTTATTCAACTAAGCATGGTCCCTTTGTAGGAGCGTGTTCGGACTAGCGAACCTAAATCACAAATGTATTTAACCCCCGCCCTCCGGCCCATACCATATGCGTCGGGAGGAACAATGCTTGTTCGACATAAAACAGTGCTAATGGAAAAGTTAAGTTGTTTAATATAATACTGCGCCTCATATGTACTGTATGTATGTACGTACGTACACTGCAGTACGAGCTTCCCAACGGAACTTCAAGAAGGAAAAGGAGCGCGCCTGTACAGCAATAGGCTACAGTACAGACGGAGCATCATCGAGCAGAGGGTCAGCAGGTCAGGGCTGTGGATTTAGTAAAGTATCGCATATAAACTAAACTTGTGGCAACTACAAAGCTAGTTAGCTCTAGGATACCCTTCGTATTTAGTTTATTTCATTGAAATTAATCCCAGCTACTAAGCTGCAGCCATATTTCATCCTGCGGCCACAACGGGTAAGATCCGGAACATATGAAAGACAGCAGTCCTCAATGTCACCCACAGCAAACATGAGTGCTTAAAAAGGAGATGAAGACGCTAAAGTCCTATATAGGGAGAACCGGTCGACGGACTAAACTTGCCAGCGAAGTCACATGCAGTGTCTGAACCGAGTAACGCTTGATCGAAAAATTGAAAACAGTCAAGTCAGCTTTTGAAATCGTTGGCGTGATAATGAACTGAGGCTGAGCTAAACAGTCGCTGGTGACTCGACAGGAAGAATGACCATCTGCCACTACGAAAAAAAAAAAAAATAGGGAATGATCTCATGGAGCCGCATGCAGTCAGAAGTTAACGGTGTCTTCAGCCTCTTTCAAAAAGACTTTCAATGTTTCTTGCGAGCAACAAGGCAAAGAAATCGTAAAATAATTATTACCTTAACCGGCAAAAGCATCCTGTCCCGTTTTCTCGTCGTTATTAATACTGTTATTCTTACGAGAACGTATTGTTGAACTCCATTCAAATACCACTGAAGACTGTAAATTTTTTCCTTTATAGTACCAAACGAGCTAACAACGTAATATAGAGTAATAATAGCAACATTTGAGCTGTGCAGTTTGATGGCAGCATCAGACATTTTGATGTATATATAATATATGTTAGATTATATTGTAGGCTGGTTTCGGATAGGTTGAGTTTCTTTCTATTGTAAAACTTAAAAACGTTTACTGTAGTAGTGATGAGATGTGGCCGTCTAGCGGTAAAGATTCTCTCATCTCACTGATGAATATTTCTGTTACCATTGTAGTACGCGGCCATGTTTAGCGGTCGTATCATCGTGCCTAAATTATTTCCATTTGATACACAAGTTTATAAAATAAACTGCTGATCAAAACTATAAGGCTACTTGAAAATGTAAAAATTGACGTTTTAGTGATAAATCAATAAACCCCTTCAACTAGAGATCAGTAATTCATTAAGGTAAAAGGTGAGAAAGGCGAAAAATACCTGCTGTAACTATTTATTAAGAAATGGACATTTTAGTCAAATAACGAGTTTTTCTGCGGATCAAAATTATAAGACCATAGACAGCAATCGTGGGAAACCTTTCGACAAGGACTTCGAGGTGAGCAAAGTTTGAACTTAGTAAAGAGTAATGCCTCCATTTTTGTTGATAACCTGAAAAATTCTTTGTGGTATACTAGAAATGAGGGTTTCCACAAAGGTTAGAGAAATGTTGTGCCAGCTCCTAAAGATGGCATCACGAAGTTCGTTTGCTGTCGCAAATTGTTTACCATTTCCGTAAACATCTCTCTTCATCCATCCCCCAAAGATTTTCTATTGGGTTTGTCCGGCGAACATGCTGGACGACGTAAAACAGGGGCCACATTTCCTTGAAAGAAGGTCATAGTCTTGCGGGCAGTGTGAACTGCTGCATTATCCTGCTAGAAAAATCATCCATCACAACACAAACGAGGGCCCTCCATCGACAAAAATGATCTTTGCAACATGTCGACATAACCAACAGCTGTCTGGCGACCCTGTACTTCTTGAAGCTTCATTGCTCCCCTGTAGGAAAAGGCACCTCAAACTATAACGGAACCTCCACCGCTGTAACGCTTGGAAAACATTTCAGTAAGCATCTCTTTTTCATGCCAATACCGTTGGAAGCCATAAGGGCCATCTAGATTGAACTTTATTCGTCAGAAAACAAAACTTAACACCACTTTTCAATGTCCCATGTTTTGAGCTTCCGAGCAAACAGTAAACGGAGCACTTTATGACACGGAAACAACCGAAGACTTTTCTGACGCTTTTCATTCTTCATGCTTTTTGTCGTGTCACCTGGTGTTTATTGAAATGCAATCAACACCTGTGAGTGCCCTGATTTGCTTGGAAGACCGTCCTCTGCCTTGAGAAACAACCCGTTTAATTCTCCTACTCAATGCAGGGAAAATATTTGTTGGTTTTCTACAAGATTTTGCTGCTTCATAACTCTCAGAGTCCCTTAGGAAATTGGAAATCACAGTTTTACTGCGGTGAATCTCAGCTGCGATTGCACGCTGAGACAAATCTTGCTTATGCAGTTCAACAATTCAACCACGTTCTAATTCGGAGAGTTTGCTTGGTTTGGGCATAGTGACACCCTCACAATATCAGTGCAAGCCTGTAACAGATCCGAAATGCCGGAAAGTACCCTAGAACTAATCATTTATTCCCGGATTTTTATAATTTTGATTAACTGAAAACCTCATTATATAACAAAAGTGTACATTTTTCAATAAATTGTTACAGCAGGCATTTTTCGTCTTTCTCACCTTTTACCTTCAGGAATTACGGATCCCCAGTCGAAGGAGTTCATTTATTTATTACCAAAACGTTGCGTCTTATATTTTAAAGTGGAGTTATTGAAGGTTTTCTCATATTATTATATTATTGAGTAGTTTAAGTCTCCGTCTCCACAGCAACGGCGATCTAACAGAGGAAGAAGCAAGGGACACATAGTGTGACGATAGATACGTGGAACCCATGCACGAGGGTGTTCCCACACAGGATCA
>LQNS02000138.1:17629169-17653252 GCA_001587735.2 Parhyale hawaiensis
AAACCCCCTGGGGGCGCTACTCCCCATAACATAGGATGGGCGAACCTAACTAACCTAACCCTATGGCCCATCCTATGCCCCCTGAGGGGGAGGTTTCCTCATATTATATACTCGTAACTAACGGAAGGCAGAAAAGTAGATAATGAGCCTGGTCAGGAAGGCATTGAGGGCACGTTCGCCTGGACAGAGAAATAAAGCCCTCGAGGCTTGACATGTTCGCAACTTCAGACGAGTGCCCTGTCTTCGCTCCACATATTCAAGTTTCAGGCGTTGATCCCTAAGTCGATAACCCGTAACACTTCAAGAACTCCATCTAACGCCGGAAAGTGGATATCTCAGTGGGCTCAATATAATCGGGTTGCTTCTAACACAAGCAACACCATTCAAAGTGGTAAAGGTAAAGTTCCGGTCGACAGTTCAGGTCAAGTCATGTCGAGTGGGCCTGGCTTGGAACGACTTTGACGACCCAATGTCGAATGTGCCTATTTAATTCTTAAGCAATCTTTTGAGGAGTTTGCGATACCTAAATGTTAACTATGCTAAGACATTAAATTTTATTGGCAGCACGAAGTGAACGCAGTTGAAAAACTTTTGTTCTTCGTAAACGTTAAATTAGTTTTTCTCTCTAGCCATTACAATTAAGGAGCTAAAATATGAAAAAATGGGCATAAAGCGAGTTTAATATTAAACAGGCACGGAGGAGCACCACTGCATGGGTTTGAAGCAGCGAACCAAGAAAGATCAAAAACAGAATATGGACTATTGGAAACTTGGAAAGATGTAAAAATGGAAGGAAACAAATCTAGAGAGCACAGAGAAACAAGTTCTGATAGCCTGAATTTATCCCTGAGGTCCGTCAGGAGGCACGACTCCTTGTGAGACAGAATGAAGGTAACGTTTACCAATCAGACAGAATTCGATAGCCTACTGCAATTTGGTAGCATGCTAGAATCCCTTCAAGAACGGACACAGCTGTAAATGGATTCATATTACATCAGAGCTTTTGAACTAAATTATTAATTTTTATAACTAAAGTTAAAAAAGTTGTTATCAAAAGGAGTATAAGTCTGACTTTTTTTGCAATGTTCCACTAGCTTGATTCTTTATAAAAAAAGAATAAATGGCATTGTTTTAAATTAAAACAGAGCATGAGCTTCCTCATTTTGGAACTGGCTATGTACATTGATTTCGATCCAGCCATCGCCTTTTGCGTTGGGTTGAAAGTTAAAGAATCCATTTCCAGTCCCCATGGAAAATTTTATCCAAAAATGGATCCCTATGGCTCCTTGAAAGCACAACTGTGTATATATAGACAGTCAATCTGTGGTTTCGTTGGTTATCATGCAATTTATGAGGAACCTATTTTCCCAGTTTTGAGATTTTCCATAGTTCAAAAAGGATTGTAATTATGGTTGCGTGAGCTGTAATAAAATTATTGAGCTAACTCACTACTGGTGAACTTTGAAGTGGCTTCTGCTGCATCTTTACGGGCTTCTCTATCAATTGACTTTGGTAATCCTGAACGAAGACGATCTTAAACATGCAGACGAACACTAAACAAATAACCGTTTATATATTCGAACAAATTAATAACACATTGCTCCCCTAGATTACACGAATGTGTCTTGCAGCTCATTAACATCCTGAGAGTTGAACCAATTATTGTTTTTGATGGAGCGATTGAGACATCGATCGAGACACAAATTTAACGGAAACTACCGTACCTTTAACAGGATACCAAAAGAATCCCGATAAAAACATGCGTTCATTTCTTCCATCATAATACAATAATATTAAATTTTATGAACAACCTCACGCACGTAAAAAGAAAATAGAAGAAAATCACTACATAATTCCTCCATAAATTCTTTTTGCATGAATGCGGTTAATGGATGATGTGGCCGCCTTCAGCTGACAGTTGCACTTTAAGGAATAGGGACCATACGTATACTATGGCATGAAAGATTTCATCCTTCCTCAGAGCGTTATAAAGATGATTAAACAGCACAAGAGCAAGTCGTTCTACATCAATCAATCCGCTACCCTCCCCCCGTTCCACAAAGAAATTACCTACTTCAAGGCCGCGGGAGTTGAGATACATGCCATCATTATTTACAGCAGGGCTTAAAATGGACTACAAAAAATTTCCAAAGGACTTCCCTCCCCCCCTTCCTTGATACTTCTAAAAAAAAAAAAATCTGTCCGTACGCCACGAACTGACATCGACGGCTGCCTTATCTAGTTTTCAATTTCGAAAAAAAAAAACTTGGTTTCAGTGAGCTGCGGAAACCATAAGCCAGTAGGGCATAAGTATGTACATAAAAGATTGCTTTAACCAAGGATCAAAGCATCTAAATGCAAATAGGAATCACTTTATGCCATTAATAAACTGAAAAGAACCCTCTATCTACATTGCTTCCAGTACATTCGTCCCGTTTATTCTGATTCATTCGTAAACGTCCATGGCCACTATAATGACTATGCATAGAGTCACGTCGTATCCGTTTAGTTATGAACTGCTGGTAACACAGCAACACAGAGCCCTTGATGCAGTCCCAAAGACAGTAGAACACACTTAAATTTACTTGTAAAGACGACCATCTTCCCAAGCACCATGATTGTTAAAATTAACCAACACTGTCCACTGTTCCATTTTTACGGCTAGTGAAGTACAAATATGGGTGTGCTTTGAACCTACAGAAGTGAAATATATTTCGAGCGCAACGTTGCGTAAAGACTGCAATGCCTAATTTGTATATGTAAGCGACTAAGTGAACTACAATTATCTTGAGCATTGTAGTCCGGTATGGAGATAAAAAAACGCTCATATACCTAACAACTCATGTTAATTTCATAAAAATCCATCAATTACTTTTTGAGTTGTGGCATTGAGAAAAATGAGCCAAACAAACAAACGGATGGACATATCTTCACCAAAAGTTAACGATCTGTTCCTTCTAACATACCAAACAATCCCTGTAAATTTCGTTCGAACGGAGAGGAGTAGGGCTCTCTCGAATAATTCACCTGTGAATGTTGCCAGCGACGTCTCATACGAAATGATAGATCCATATTATCTAAACTCATCAAGCATTATGGCTCTGGAGAAAAAGCGAACAAAAACTACTGGAGGCGCCAGCTGAGTAGATCCTTAATAAACCAAGGCAGGTTGAGGAGCACTGGGCGAAATAGAACTGGTTTTAGGGGCATTTACAACATAATAAGAGCAAGCAGATGTCGTAGGATCAAATTAGGCTAATGCACTGCGATAAGATCTTAACACCTAAAGACCCATCCTTGAAGCCCTTGAGCGTGAGCCAATTCGCTGCATTTCTCACGCACATTAACCCATTAAAAGCGAATTCCGGAAATATTCATTCTCGAAACTGCATTGAAGATTCACTTGCCGCAGTTGTTGGGTTAATATTAAGCAAATGACAGCAGCAAGTTAGGTACTTCTCAGTATTAGCTCGCAATATGTTAGCAAGTGAAATGCACGCAAGGGTGCCACGCATTATCGTACTATAATGCAAGGTTGATCATTGAACGGATAGGACTCAATAATTGTGCCCCACAGTGTGCCCCTTGCGCCAATGCACCTCCCGGAACATTATTCTTTTTGGGACAAACTGCTTTAACGTTTTTGAAAAGCAGCCAAGATTTTGAAAGAGCCGCAGAAGGAGAGGAGAATTACCATTTACTTGCGCCTCGCCAATCAAAGACGATATTCGCAAAGAGCCGCCACTCGGTAGGCTTTTTCCTTAACCCCACTCAACATATACATTTTAGATCATTATATTAGATGTTGATGCGTTCAACAAAAATTTATGGGTTACAGCCGTCAGAAATTCTTAGTTTTTTGGGATATTGATACGTTAATTCTGCGTTAGCTCGGTACTCCAACGCAGATAAACTCTGACTTTTCCATTATATGGTGACTGTAAGCTAATATTTTTGCGCAATTTTCGCCATAGAATCAAACCTAACCTAACAGGAGCCTAACCGATTCGAATCTAACCTAATGTAACCTCGCCTAAGGTACTCTAGCCTAACTTAATTTATTTTAATGTTATTTATTCTAACCTAATAAAACATTTGCTATAACCTAACCACATTCATGAAATACTGTACTAATAAAAATCTGCAAGACAATGGCTTACAATCATAAGTAATGGAAATAAGCTTATAGTTGAACTGCGCTAGAATACTCGGTTCAATTCGCTTTTAGGACCATCGCGCATTTTCGATATTTTGAAGTCATATATGAGTAGAAGGACGTATTCTAAGACGTTTTTCACGAATGACGTTTTTGGGACAAATGNGATCTTAGGGAAGTTCTTGCCTGTGTCGACATTTACCTAAGTATAATGTAGTCTCGAAAACTTGATTTAATAATTAAAAATATTGATTTCAATTTTTTCAACAATAGTTTTCCTCATATTCAATGACTTTTTTGCAATGTTCCACTAGCTTGATTCTTTATAAAAAAGAATAAATGGCATTGTTTTAAATAAAAACAAAGCATGAGCTTCCTCATTTTGGAACTGGCTAAGGACATTGATTTCGATCCAGCCATCGTCTTTTGCGTTGGGTTGAAAGTTAAAGAATCCATTTCCAGTCCCCATGGAAAAGTTTATCCAAAAATTGATCCCTATGGCTCCTTGAAAGCACAACTGTGTAGACAGTCAATCGGTGGTTTCGTTGGTTATCATGCAATTTATGAGGAACCTATTGTCCAAGTCTTGAGATTTTCTATAGTTCAAAAATGCTTGTAATTATGGTTGCGTGAGCTGTAATAAAATTATTGAGCTAACTCACTACTGGTGAACTTTGAAGTGGCTTCTGCTGCATCTTTAATTACGGGCTTCTCTATCAATTGACTTTGGTAATCCTGAACGAAGACGATCTTAAACTTGCAGATGAGCACTAAACAAATAACCGTTGATATATTCGAACAAATTAATAACACATTGCTCCCCTAGACTACACGAATGTGTCTTGCAGCTCTTTAACATCCTGAGAGTTGAAGCAATAATTGTGTCTGATGGAGCGAATGAGACATCGAGACAAATTTAATGGAAACTACCGTACTATATAATGGAGAGACTCTTAACAGGATACCAAAGGAATCCCGATAAAAACATGCGTTCATTTCTTTCCATCCTAATACAATATTAGGTTTTGTGAACAACCGCACGCACGTATAGAGAAAATAGAAGAAAATCACTACATAATTCCTCCATAAATTTTTTTTGCATGAATACGATTAATGGATCATGTGGCCGCCTTCAGCTGACGGTTGCACTTTAAGGAATGGGGACCATACGTATACTATGGCATGAAAAATTTCGTTCTCCCTCAGAGCGTTATAAAGACGAATAAACAGCACAAGAGCCAGTTATTCTACATCAATCAAACCCCTACTCTCTCCCCCCCCTTCCACAAACAAATTACATACTTCAAAACCGGGAGGAGGGGGGGTTGAGTTACGTACCATCTTTATTTACAACAGGGCTTAAAATGCATTACGAAGAAATTTCCAAAGGACTTCCCCCCTCCCTCCTCCTAAAAAAATCTGTCCTTACGCTACGAACTGACATTGACGGCTGCCTTTTCTCGTTTTCAATTTCGGAAAATAATTTTGGTTTCAGTGAGCTGCGGAAACCATAAGCCAGTAGTAGGGCATAGGTATGTACATACAAGATTGGTTTTACCAAGGACCAAAGCATCTAAATGTAAATAAGAATCACTTTATGCCATTAATAAACTGAAAAGAACCCTCTATATACTATTGCTTCCATTACATTCGTCCCGTTTATTCTGATTCACTCGTAAGCGTCCACGGCCACTATAATAACTATGCATAGAGCCACGTCGTATCCGTTTAGTTATGAACTGCTGGTAACACAGCAACACAGAGCCCTTGATGCAGTCCCATATACAGCAGAACACACTTAAATTTACTCGTAGAAATGACCAACTTCCCACGCACAATAATTGTTAAAATTAACCAACACTGTCTCTGTCCACGATTCCATTTTGACGGCTAGTGAAGTACAAATATGGGTGTGCTTTGAACCTACAGAAGTGTATTATATTTCGAGCGCAAGGTTGCGTGAAGACTACAATGCATAATTTGTATATGTAAGCGACTAAGTGAACTAAAATTATCTGGCGCAATGTAGTCCGGTATGGAGATAAAAAAAAAACGCTCATATGAAAAGTAGGGCTCTCTCTAATAATTCACCTGTGAATGTTGGCAGCGACGTCTCATACGAAATGATGGATCCATATTGTCTAAACTCACCAAGCATTATGGCTATGGAGAAAAAGCGAACAAACACTACTGGAGGCGCCAGCTGAGCAGATCCTTAATTAACCAAGGCATGTTGAGGAGCACTGGGCGAAATAGAACTGGTTTTAGGGTCATTTAGAACATAATAAGAGCAGGCAGTAGTCGTCGGATCAAATTAGGCTAATGCACTGCGATAAGATCTTACCTAAAGACCCATCCTTGAAGCCCTTGAGCGTGAGCCAATTCGCTGCATTTCTCACGCACATTAACCCATTAAAAGCAAATGACAGAAATTTTCATTCTCGAAACTGTATTGAAGATTCACTTGCCGCAGTTGTTGGCTTAATATTAAGCATATGACGGCAGCAAGTTAGGTACTTCTCAGTATTAGCTCGCAATATGTTAGCCTTTGCAAGTGAAATGCACGCAAGGGTGTCACGCATTATCGTACTATAATGCAAGGTTGTTGCCCCTCTTGCGCCAATGCGCCTCCCGGAGCACTATTCTTGTTGGGACAAACTGCTTCTAAGTTTCTGAAAGCAGCCAAGTGGTTGAAAGAGCCGCAGAAAGGAGAAGAGAATTACCATTTACTTGAGCCTCGCGAATCAAAGACGATGTTCGCAAAGAGCCGCCACTCGGTAGGCTTTTTCCTTAACCCCACTCAACATATGCATTTTAGATCATTATATTAGATGTTGATGCGTTCAATAAAAACTTATGGGTTACAGCCGTCAGAAATTCTTATTTTTTGGGGATACTGATACGTTAATTCTGCGTTAACTCGGTACTCCAACGCAGATAAACTGACTTTTCCACTGTATGGTGACTGTAAGCTTATATTTTTGCACAATTTTCGCCATCGTATAAAACCTAACCGAACAGGAGCCTAACCTATTCGAATCTAACCTAATGTAACCTCGCCTTAGGTACTCTAGCCTAACTTAATTTATTTTAATGTTATCTATTCTAACCTAATAAAACATTTGCTAACCTAACCACATTCATGAAATACTGTACTAAGAAAAATCTGCAAGACAATGGCTTACATACATAAGTAATGGAAATAAGCTTATGGTTGATCTGCGCTAGAATATTGATATAAAGCTGAATTTAACATATCAATACTTCACAAACAAATCATTTGTGAAAGCTTTATCTTATAAATTTGTGTTCAGCTCATCAATATCTACTAAAATACGGATTTAAAATTCTTGGGTTTGCATGGCGGTTGATGTAAAATATCTCTTTTCTTCACTCACTGTTTGAAACTGCAAATAGCAATAAACCTGAATTTTTGCCACTTTTTAAAAGTGCTCTGCCTATTTGAAACTGATTCGTTTGTAGATGCATTAGGGGATCCCGAGAAAGAAAGCGCAGGCTGCAAGAGCGTCACTCCCAGCATTGGTGCTAGGTATATATGAGCAACAGCCGAGCTGTTAGAGTGCTGACCTCCAAGCAATAACGAATGCCAAAAAACAGATTGGTAGACAGACGAAGCGACAAACGGACTGACGGATTATCCCCATAATTAAGTTATCTGTTCCTCGAGGTATTCCCAACAATTTCTGTAAATTTCATCAAGATCCAACCACAACTTTTTAACTGCATTGCTAACGACCAGAATAACGCACAAACCCCGGCAAAAACATCCGCTTTGGTGGAGGTAAAAATAAATTCAGAGAATTGATGAAATTATTTAAAATGAAATGGAATATTACGGCGTACAGAACTACATGGTGTCAGATTTTTTCCGAGAAAAGAGTAATTAAAGCTTCGGTCTGATAGCGAGTTCATAAAATACTGGGAATATAATGACGACATTTTTAAATTCTTGCTGATAATTGCAACGTCACTAAGAATTTTCTGTTAAGATACTCTGCATTATAACACATATAAGTGCAAGGTACTGAACATATATTAGTGGCAAACCCTATGTAACATTAAGTTTACTTACTCGTAGTAATAGATACATCCTCGTTTCAACAAAGTTATTCATGCATTAGCTAAAGGATATTATACAAAACAATAGGAGAAACTATAGCAACATGTACATATGGCTATCATTCAATTTATGAATCTATATTACATCCACTCTCTGAACTAACTCCAGAAACCAAACTGATTAAATTCCCCTCTCTGATCAACAATTTTTGAATCTCCATCAATACTTGCTCTGAGGCGCTAATTGCGTTTTCCGATTGCAAGAAGAACGTATATTCTTCTCGTAGTAGTAATTCTTGACTAGGACTGACTGTATGTCCCGTCGAGAGTGCCCTCAGCACACGAGTGCTCAAGTGTCACTACCAAACGTAACGAAGAGCAGGGCAGCACTGCACCTCAGAACAATAGCACACCTACCTGACTTTCATCGTCTTGGGAGCGGGCAGAAGAAGCACTCCCTTCAGACTCGCAGGAAGTGATTTGTTTGATACCAGTGCGCTCACACATGCTTTGCCGAGTGAGAGTTCTGACTAAAAGAAATGCTGGTTGGCTGGGAAAGGAAGTGACATTTCGGGAAGGCGCACTTGTCGTAAGAGGGTTCGACAGTCAGATATTTTCGATGCGAGAGATAAAAGAAAAAGTTGACGTTTTCATATCTTTAGCATGTGTTCCTAACTTTCTTAAAGGTAACGTACGACAGCCTTCAGGAAGTGAGGTAAGCTAAGAGAAAGTAAAGACCACCGCCCCATACGAGTAAGAAGTGAAGATAATGGCAGCAAACTCTTTTCCACTCAACATTATGACCATACCGTGCAGACGCCAACTAAACGAAGGAAAAGGCTGGTAATTTAATTCATGCGTATGCATCCTGAAATAAACATAATATTCAATACTAGTGCCTGGCATCAATTGGAAGATGTGCATCAACAGCACGTGTTTCGAGGTCTGTATTACAGAAAATTGACACTCATAAAGGGTGCCACGTACAGTTATGTATATTAAGGTGTTTTGTGGAATGTAGTAGCACAGCTTACATCACTTAACGTCACCTTCAGCTGTCAGTTAGTGTTGCTAGTTCCAAATCTGGTAAGGATGAATGAGAATTAAATCGTAGAGGTTGCCGCTTAAGCAGTAGCAAATGTAAACGCGGGTAGAATGATAACTTAGGTTATATCCATTTCCTATGTAAACCAGTTTGTACAATTAAAATTACCTTATGCTTCTGAAAAATTTTTTTGCCTTATCAAGGAAAATAAAAGGTTCTTGAACTAGAACCCATCGTTTCCCTGATTTAACTGTAAAAAATGTATATCAAACGTGCTAATATACAATAACGACCGTCAGATTACTTACAAAATCAATTTAAGAGTATACTACAGCATACCCTACAATGGAGACCGTGTAATGAAGTATCTGCTTAGTTTTGAGGTAGTCTAGTCTGTTGGTTCGAGTATTGAAGAAACGAGTTTTGAGTGCGTCCAGCTGTAAGCCTGTAAGGGCCGCCTGTATATACATATATGGAAGAGATACATTGTATCAAAACGAATCGATGCATAAATGTCAAGAAGGCCTAAATCTGCATGGCTATAATGATGCGCAATTTATATACATTTTTGTATCCACCAATTCTGCAATAATAGAGGTAACAAAAACTACTATACAGTACCTTTTAAGTTGAAATAAGTCAGGTGCCATAAGCGTCAACATGGTTTCACTGTCTCCGCATCATCCGCTTTCCAAGAATGAGCTTTCTACCCTTTCTTGTCCCATTTCTAATCATTAGTAGTCTAAGTTGACTTTACCTTTACTTTACCTTCGGTCTAATTCTAACAATATATCCTCACTTCGTAGTCATAGGGGTCGTGGTCTTTACTTTCTCTTCCCTTTCCTCACTTCTGGGGCAGTTGTAGGTAGTATTACCTTGAACAAAGCTTCAAACATAAACGATTTAAATATGACAACCATTTGCCTGAGACCTCGTATTNCTGTCTGTCATCAAGATAACTCAAAAAGGTATAGACAGATTTGGACGACATTTACAGGGATTGTTAGGTATGTTAAATGAAATAGATGATTAACTTCTAATGAAGATCCGTTCATCCGTTTGTTTGACTGCCTCATTGTTCTCAATGCCATACTAAAAAGTTATGGACGGAGAAGAGTAAATGACCAAATTTTTGTGATCATCTCTTTGTTCATCATTCGATTGTCACTGTTTTTCATTTTATGCTTGTTAGCACGATAACTCAAAAAATGGTGAATGAATCTTTATGAAATTCATAGAAGCTCTTAGCAATGTTAAAAGATCAATGATTAAATTTTGGTGATGATTGGTTGGTTCGTTTGTGAGCTTGTCTAACGTTTGTCAGAATGTTCATTAGCAGCATAACTCAAAAAATTATGAACAGATCTTAAAAAAAATTACTGAAGCTGTTAACACTGTTGCAGGGCACAAATGATTAGATTTTGGTGTTTATACAAAGAAAATCATGATCTGAGAACCAATTTTAATTTTTCGTAACCGTTGCCATGCTTGGCGGAGGTATGCGCTCTCAACGTGCTCTAGTTTGTTTGCATTAAATTATTATTATAATTAAATCACACCAGGCTGGCGACGTAGGAACGGAGAAACTCCATGAGGCTAACAAACCCCCAAGCAACCAGCCCAGCGGGTGGAGAAAACAAAAGAATGAAAAAAAGAAGATCCGAGATCACAGAATAGCTCTGGGTACAGATCGTTTAAAGCTGCCAATACCAGCACCAGCAAAGACAGAGCCATCAAGACCATTCCAAACATCCACACNGCATCGTAACGGTTCCAAGGCAAACTCATGAAGAGCACCAGTCCGCCGAGTATACCTCACCCGAACAAATGGATCTGGAAGAAACTCAGACAGTGGATGACTGGGGTAAACATGCAGAATCCGTCATTCCCATCTAAAAACAATCAAGGTAATTAGCCTAGTGTCTTTCTCTCGTCTTCTAATTCGTATTCGCAAAGATATCCGAGTCTCAAACTCGAAAGTCGTATTCGTGAAAACTGCCACTGTACTGCTCGAGATTTGCTTTGTCCTAATATAGGGGCTGACACAAATAAGGGTTATAGAGAGCACGGAAATCGAAACCACAGCACCGCAGAAACTCGCCCGGTAGCTTCCTGAATTTTAATGAACTCGCACCTTGCAAAAAGAGGCTGCAGCAAGCAACCACTGCAACACGACATGCCCCTGCAGCGAACTGTCCCGCCCTCGACTAACTGTGCGCCGAAGCTCAAGTTCAGCTGAGCTCTTCAGAAGCAGCGCGTAACAGATGGGTGATGACCAGAGGTTTTGTAAAGGAGATACCTCGGCTTGAGAAGAGTTTCTCTGGGGAAAGTGAATATGATTGCACGGTTATTTTTGGGTATGTGCTTCTTCTGCACTGAATCTGTCAACGCGAGTCGTCATTATGACTGGGAGAAAACTTTCCCGCGACATGTAAACTACTCTACGAAGTCTGACAAGACTGTCATGCCTGTAAGCCCGAACTAAAAAGTTTCTCGTACAAATACATATTATTTTAAAAGTCTTGACTGAAGTGCACAATTTGTGATATGGGGTTAGGTATCAATAGAAATTCAATCATTGGGGGTACAATAAACGTGAAAACATTCAGTAGCAGCACCTTGTATTGAGCAGCACGCATGGTCATACTGAGCCAAATCTAGTCTTCTTTGTTACCAAAGGTGCAAAGCATAGAGCTGAGGTCTTCCATAAATTTTGGTCCGATCGTGGTTCATATTGCATTTGCAGTGAAATTTATCAGAGTTAAGTTTCCTTCGTCACGAGAACGAAATCAAATGACAGTCATGAAGAAGGTGTCGAAATTCTCATAATTCCCGTCATAATTTTAATAGTTTCGACCGCGCCTTCAGGGGTGAATGGACAAAAAAACCTACCGAAAATGTTTTCAATAAGTTTTAAGCCACCAAATATACAGTATATATATTACTTTTATCCCTTCCCATTCACTCAACCCCCCCCCCCCCTGAAAAAAATAGAAAAAATGTAACCACTGTTCTAGTTATTCTGGTAAATTTTGATGCGCAAAACTAAAATTTATAGATCACAGCCTCCGGAAGGGGGTGGTTTCCAAGACATAGATTTATTAAGCTCAGAATTATATCAGTACTCTAGCGTAATTAGTTCGGAATCATTTAATTAAACGATTATATTATAAGAGGGTACGTATCGATAAATTTACGTAGAAAACACAGTCATCACAGAAACAAACTTTTTTTATAAAGTAATATGCAAACAAAAGTCAGTACGTAATACACAAAATCAAACAATTATCGGGCCAAATGAAAAAGAAACATAATTATTAGACATTGCCTCGCTCGACTGCTCAATGCTTACCGTTTTCGATAGTATCGTGTCCGGCGCGTCGTAATCGTTACTTGCAAAAAAAGTTCCCTAATTTTGAGCTACATTGGGGAACGTCATCATTGACGATTAAGGAAGGATAAGGATTAGGGTGATCCATCTACTGGCCCTCGGGCCACAAGTGGGCCGCCGGTTGATTTTCCGTGGCCCGCGACAGCTTGTCACTTTTTCCAAGTAGGTTATTTTTTAGTAAAAGTCTCTTAGTCAGTCACCTAGATAACTAAAAAATTTAACGGATCTTTATGAAATTTACATGACATCTTAGGTATGCTAGGAAAAACAGATGATTAGCTTTCGGTAAAGCTCCGGCCGTTCAACCATCTGTTTCTGGTCTGTCTCTCTGTATATTTTTCTGGCAGCATTTCTCAAACAGTTTCAATGGATCCGTATGAAATTTTTTTTTTTCAGGATATGTTGGGATTTTCATGAAGAGCCTATGACCAAATATTTGTGATGATCTGTCGGTCGTTTGCCTATTTGTCCCAATGTTTCTTTTTATATTTGTTATTAACATATCCCAAAAGGTTATGAAAGAATTTTCATGAAATTTGCAGGAATTGCTAGAAATGCTATAAGGCACAAATGACCAAATTTTGGTGATGATCCGTTGGTTCGTTCATGTATTTAATACATGCTCGTTACTGAGGGAATTTCAAGAAAATTATACAAATTGTTATTAATGTCAAGAGGCACAAATAATTAAGTTTTGGTGGTGAAAAATAGGAAATCCCATTGCTTCACGACTAATTTGAGTTTTCTGTTAACATTACCTTGTTTGGTGAAGGCATTCGTTGGCCCTCCACGTAATCGCTAAGACGCGAAGTAGCCCGCGTTGCCAAAGAAGTTGGACCAGATCTACGCCAATGGAAGACTCACCCAACACTGCACAGATACTGCCTACAGTATTGATTTAACATACGTCTGTATACACACGGTCTACGTAGTCATGGCTCCTAATGGGCCTTCCTTTGGGGATCAGTTAGCACGGAATATCCACTACATAAAATTAATACTCAGTTTATTGGATGCTTGCTTAACTGACCTCGCATTCAAAATCTGAAAGAAAAGCAAAGACAGTAGATAACTCCTACTGACCTAAGAAGTAGCAATAGTTTTTCTTTATAGAATGAAAAATTGTGTTATCCTCCGGGTAGCCTTTATTGGATCTTTCATGAACTGATTAGCATCCCTTTATTTAATTTCCCAGAGACGAAGGAAGGCAGAGAGTAGAAGAAAAATTGGATGTGAGCAACCAGTGCTTCCTTCGCATTATTCTCTTCTGATCCTTTCCGTTCGCTTCTTTTCAATTTTTGCTACTTTTCGCTTCTGTGACGTCATCACTCCACCCTCCATCCCTCTGGGAGGTGCTACTTTATTTAAGGCAGCCTGGAGCTGAGGTTCCTCAGATCGTACAGGTAGGAGTGATGGCGGACGAAGGTTTGACTGCGTGTGTGGGTGGTGGAGGTCCTCGGCTAACACAATTTTTCATTCCATAAAGAAAAAATATTGCTACTTCTTACGTCAGTAGGGGTTATTTTTCCTTTATGTCATTTCAAAATTGTGTTAGCCTCCAGGTAGCCTTCTCGATTTCAGACCCTGCCTTCGCCTGAGGTAGAGTATGGGAAAGAGGAGCAGTCAATTGGGAAATGAAAGAAAGGTCAAAGAAATCCCTTCTATTCCGAGAGGGAAGCGTCCCAAAAAACAGGGCTAAGAGGTTCTAAGGGAGTATATAACACAGACTTGTCTGAAAAAACAAAGCAAAGTAGATACTAATACCTGCCTTTTTCTGCAGCAGAGAAAGAGGACGTCAGGTGATGCGAACCATCTTGGTGGCTCCACAGTATTTTAGAGTGTGCAACAGAGCACCGGTATCCTCGCGTGTCGTGACTGACGGGCGGGTAAGTATGAGAGTCCAGTGGGTAATGGCTCTGGCAAGCTAGGGGAAAGAGATGCGAGGCAGTCCCCTTAGCTGGAGAGATAGTTGAGTGATTCTTGGTGGGACTGGCATGTTGCTACCGGTTGGAAGTGCCTGCTACCCAGTACCGGAAAAAGGAAGTCCGGGGACGTTGGTTTCCGAGGTTAGAAGAGGAACCCGAGCGGTGGGGACGACGGCTTGTCGCCTGTGGGCACGGCTTGTTTTGGGTGGTAGATGCCAATATGCTCGCTCCCTTACCGGAGGCACGGGCGAATAAGGCAGTTTTATGGGGCGAAAGTTGTGGGGCTACTGGTTTCGATGCCCCTAAGGAAACCTTAGTTTGGTAGGTAGTGGTCCTTGACGAGACAGCTCCCGCCCCAACTGGGACGTACTCTCGCACCCGAGTCCCCGATCTTTACACTGGACGTCGTTGCACACTCTTTGACGTTGGAGATAGTCCTAACTCCTCCCCATGCTCTATCTTCATCAGGGGACCCATCTTGGAGAGTCTTTTGTAAGACTAAAGCTTGGCCTTTACCAAAGAGAGGAGCCACTTCGGTGGAAGGAGAACTCAGGGACCACGGCTCCCGTCCCGATCGAGGATGAAATAACCCACGGCCATCTGGACCGAATGAGGGAGAGGTAGAGAAAGCTTACTGTTCTGGTGTATTGCCACTAAATGCATAAGCAACCTGGCTCCGGCCATCTGGTTTGGTGTTCAGCAGAGTGGGAATATATTGTACAGAAGTGGGATCCCCCTCTGCCAGCGGATGGGTTAAAGAAAAGGATTCTCGTAGAAACCACCGTATATGTAGTTGAAGAGGTGAGAGAAAAGGTGAGGCAGGTCGAGTTGACTGTGGTGAACTTGTCAAGTCTCGGGGCCGTTGCGTGAAGGGAAATGCTTCGTGTGAATCTCGTTCCCAAAGAGTTGGCTGTTCGGTATGCCTTTTCCCTTTCAGCCACGCGGGGAAGTCCACCTGCAGTAACACCGAAGCGTGAGCGTAGAGGAAGGATCCCACCTGCTTGACAGCGGGTTCGTGATTCCACGGCAAAAGTGTCTGGCTTGGGTGAGGGACAATTAGGGCTTGTTCATCCCTAGCTGGCCAGGGCCAATCGAAGGTAGAGGTTAATAACAGGAGTAGCAGGTGGAGCGATAGTCAAGAAGGAGTAGAGTGAGTTCGAGTAGCTGAGGAAGAGAAGTGCCTTAGCATTCTTTCCGGTTCAGTCTACTGAACTCTGAGTCGATTGGTGTCCGATAGTTTCGTGGATTTCATCCGCGTATAGGGGAACTGAGCCTCCGTAGCCTTACTGCGGTGGCGGAAATCGCCCCAATCGGCCGTGGAAGCGGGTAGTTTTGGGAAAGTAGGGTGATTGGGTGGCGGAAGACTTTGTATTTACGCTACGACCTAAATCAAGCCTGAAGAGTAGAATCCGAACAGGACCAAGCTCTTGTGTAAAGGAACGGCAATTTCGAGTTCTAGCTTTGCTTAATGGGGGTCTGTGTCCCGCAAAATTATAGAAGTCATTCATACGGTAGGGATGAAATACTGAGGCAAGGACCGCCTGAGTGGAGACGTGCTTTTTATACTCTAAAATACGTGTTTTATGCTCTAAAATATACGTTTTATAAGTTAAAATATGCTTTTGATGCTTATTATGCTCTAAAATACATAAGCTATGCCTATCATTCTTTCGTTTCCAATCCACATCATGATATCTCAGAATAAAAAGGAATTTCTCTTTTAAGGAGATCATTGTATAAAAATGTAGGAAAACGTTAGGAATATAGTACATCTTAATAACTTTGAAGATACCATGCACTATATAATAACTGTACCTACTTTACGGTATCCTTAGCTAAAATGTACGGTATCTTTAACATTACCCTAGATATTACTGTATCGAGTATTAAGGTATGACTATCTTCTTGATAAATTTCTCAGTGACGTGATGCACTGCTTTTTTTCAGATTCTAAGGTACCTAATCTGATTCCTCAATTACCAATGTGCGAGGAAATTAGCGAAAAAAAATACTTCTATTGGAGTTGTATAAGCTCTTTATACAAATGTTCTACTCTATACGACTCACTTAAAATAGCAAAATTTGCATTTAATACCCGAATCAGCTTCTTCCAAATCATTAAATTCAGAAAGCAATCTTGCCCTAAGATTTCGTTTCTCAACTTTGGGCTTGCTGTCTCAAGTTCTGAAATGAAACTACCCGTCCTCACACAATGACCCTAATGTAACTTTGTACATTCTAATAATGTAAAAAAATTAACTACGTAAAATGAAATGCACATTTAATCCATTTACTCCATATTTTCATTAATGATTATTAATGATTCATGAATATTGTAATATCAGTCATACATTTATAACCGCTGTTTCTGTATAATATTAATGTATATTCATCTGCCATTTGTATGCTGATAACAACATACGATTTCAGAAACAAAACTATTATCTATTTTATGAGCATATTTCTTTAGGAAAAAGAATATGCTTTATTTCATGAGCATTTTTTTAGGAAAAAGAATATGTTTTTTTAAGAGAATAAAAACATATGCTCTTAACAGTAAAATGTGCTCAAGAATATTCTTTCATGCTTAAAGCATGTTGTCACAGCCCTAGTCATCACAAATTCATTGAAATCATGTTCGACGGATGAGTACTCTGGCATATAACATCTAACCAGCGGCGGGCAGCTGCGGCACAGCCACAAGTATGTAAACAAGCCGAAGGTTTGCAGTCTCCGGCCATTCTTAGGCCGAGTTCACACGTCATTCATACCAACGCGTTCACTCATCCACACGACCGAATGTTTTGTCGCGTCGCTGTCAGCACAACTTTGTGTACGCTACAGAAAGTTATTGATATGTAATCCGTCGCCTCACTTTCCTCTGCATGTGTCACTCGGTAAGTAATGAATATTCCTTCATAGTTGGAGTGAAATACAACTCAGAAAACGGTACATACATTTTCCTGTTATTTCTAGGACACAGTAACATATTCGAACACGTTGATGAGCGAACGCGTTGATATGAATGACGTGTGAACTCGGCCTTAGTCCTGGGACGCTAAGAGACTGCGCGCCCTCACCTCTCAGAGCTACTCGCAGGTGCCGATATCTTTATGCCACGTTCATCAGCTCAACAGTTTATGGTTTAAATTCCACGCAGTTCAACCTAACTCTTTTGAAGCAAGTTTATATAGATGATCACTAAAAATCGGAGGGCTCAGCCGTAATATCAATTTGCTCGAATGCGGTAAACCTTAAGTTTCACCCAAGATATTAGAAGGTTTATTAGAGAACTAGGGAGCCCGCGCTGTCAAAAATGACAGCTAAGAATATGTGGTGATCCTGCTTCATTAATTTATCATGATTTCCTTCATGCAATTGCCAACTTTAAAGATTATGCAGATGTGGGTTCACGGCTTCATAAGTACTGAGCATAGACACTCTTTATTTTCTTTGTCTGACACAGAAAAAACTAGAGCACTCTGAGAGCGCATACCTCCGCCAAGCGAGGCAACGGTAGCAAAAAAATTCAAATGGGCTCGGAAACTATGATTTTCTTTGTATCAACTCCAAAATCTAATGATTTGGGCCTTTTAATTTTAATAACAACTTGTGCAATTTTCTTGAAGATCCGTTCATAACATGTTGAGTTATGCTGCTAACAAACGTTATGACAAACATCAGTCAAGCATACAAACGAACCAACTGATCTGCACCAGAATTTAATCATTTATGTCTTTTAACATTTCTAACAACCTCTATGAATTTCATAAAGATCCATTCATTATTTTTTGAGTTATTGTGCTAACAAGCATAAAATTAAAAACAGTAACAAACAAATGAACGAACAAACGGATCATCACAAACATTTGGTCATTTACACTTTGTAGTATACCTAACAACTCATATAAATTTCATAAAAATCTGCCCATAACTGTTTGAGTTATGGCATTGAGAAAAATGAGGCAGACAAACAATCAAACAAACAAAAAAAAAACGAATGGACGGATCTTCACCAAAAGTTAATCATCTGTTTCTCCTAACATACCTAACAATCCCTGTAATTTTCGTCAAAATCCGTCCATAACTTTTTGAGTTATTTTGTGACAGACAGACAAATAAACAAGCAAACAGACAGACAGACAAACCTGACGAAAACATTACCTCCGTGGCGGAGGTAATTAATTACTTATGCAGGCAGTTTAGCAACAATGAAAATAATTGATTTGATTTGGTATCATAAATACCCTAGAATATCATATTTGTCCTACAGTTTTTTGTTATTGAAAGCCAAGGAGCTTCTAATGGGAGGAGCAAGCCCAAGCACTCTCTGGGCGAGTAAACACATGGCTTTGTCACGTGATCGAAGCTGGCGTTTGGAGTCCTTAAAGTGGCTGAAGTGGCAGGGGTCAGCACATATAATTAAGGAAGATACAGACNNNATACAGATTCGCCAGTGAGTCAACCAGATCTCTTATGGCTGTGAGATCTCATTGGCGGATGTCACGGGGAGCAGTGAGTTTCACGAGGGAGCAGCAGACAAACCGAGAAACTCATATGCGATTGGTGCATACGCGACGGGCTGCAGCCATAAGAGACTCTTTTACTGATATGCGATTGGTGCATCCGATGACTGGCTGACAGCTATAAGAGACTCTTGAGCTTCAACGAGCTAGGCTACTGGCTCCCTCCTTCTCTATACAAGCTCCTTGGGGTCAACACATATAATTAAGGAAGATACAGACAGGCAGTCCTTCAATATTTTTGCAAAGACAATCGTGTCTGAAGATTTATATCCCAGCGCTCACCCTGTTACTTTCATCATCAGATGGTTTACAGGATACAAGTTTCCTTTACACACTTCCATCCGCTTAGAATTTCGTCAATGGTTAATGGCTATAAAAATTTGAGCTCAGGACTCCTTCCTATATAGGCTGCGAGAGGCAATGTCGCTCTCCGATTGGACTCGCAACACTCCCGTAGGATAAATAGAAATGGTGCGCTCCTCTCTATTAGAACCTCATTGTTGAAAGCTGTTGACAATTGCATCAAAGTAGGAAGAATTGCTGATGCAACGAAATTATCTGTGGGAAGAAACTACGAATCAAGATGCATGAGAGTGCCAATGGAAGCTTCAGAGCATTTCAGTGCTCTGATTTCAAGCTCGGTAATACAAGAGAAGTGCATTCAAATATAAGGTCGCTCTTTATTTTGCCACATATTCGATGCATTCAGAAGTTAATACTCGTACGAATCAGACTCCATGACAGTGATAGGCATTGCAGCGCTATGAGAATCTTTAGATATCTTCATGATTTCAATTTCAAGCGTCGCTGATTAAAATAAGTTTGCCATCATCTGCAACCTGCCCTATTTTCTACCAACCAGTTTTCCATGAAGCTTGATTGGATGACCATGGACAGCCTCCAACCTAGGCTAATTTCCGCTTATCCGTTTTGTTAAACCGTGACAGAAAATGAACAGATAAATAAACTAAGAAACAGAAAAATACACATTGGTCTTTAATACATTGCAGATAACTGCAGTAACGCAATTGTCTAGCCGATAATCCATCGTATCACTATCAATATTTATATAACACAATATATTATGGAATTTAAGACGTCGATCATGTAGCTTATCAGAATAGGAGTATCTGCAGTTTCATTGCAAGTTTCACCGAGAATATGAAAAACTCAGACTGGTATTTATGAAATAGGCTATTTATGAAGACACCTAAGGCCAAGCGTACTTTACATAGCGCCCTTATTCGTGTAACCTGAAGTTGGAAAACACCAGAGGAATTATGAGTTGGTTACGTGTTTAGTTTTATCTGTATGAGCGCTAAAAGTAACGATTCCGGGAAGTGATGTGGTATTTGATTGTTACATCTTCCTATCGCTCAACCATTTTCTCACAGTTATTGGTGTGAGTCACAGCGAGGTATTCCACGGTACGAGGATTCTCTTCTTTCGCTTATCTGTCCCCAATCGGATTTCCCATCCTGCATAATTATCAAATACTAAAAAAAATCGTGCGTCAATCTGTCATTGTGAGCAGCCACAAGAAACAAGGAAATTCCATCGATACTTCGTAAAATAAATCACGAGAAAGTTGACACAAGACATACTAGAGGCGCCCTATGCTTCACTGAGATCTGCATGCTGTGCATAGGTAGTCTACAAAATGCAGCATGCATAGGACGCCAGTCATGAGAGGACCCTGTATTGCAAGACATGGTTAACTGGCGTCAGATGGGCGCATGGAGGAAAGGTTTTCTGTCCTTCCGCGTGTAGAGAGCTACGGCAATGGCTTAGCAATAGCACAGTTTCCCTTTATGTTTCTTCCCAGTAGTTTGAAGCTTCGCCTAATAATAGTGCAAGCACTGCCAAAAGTATATCATGTCCCATGGATTACAAGCAAAGAGCTCTATAGCACGACTAAGGTTCTTTCCCATTCGTAGAATATTTAGTGCAAAATAGGCCTACTTTCCAGACAGGGGTAAAAATATTCCATCACTAAGTTACAGTTTTACTTATTCAAGACATGATACAAGTATGAAAAAATAATCAAATTAGATTATTATATATCATAATGCGCCAGAAAACATGCGGATCAAACAACTAACTGCTTCAAGCTCCTGCACGACCATAACAGTGTTCATAGCCAACTGCACATGACAGCATTTCCCATTTATTTGAAAAATAGTCCTTCTATGAATTTTAATAATTTGAACATAGTGCAACAGCAACTCGTGCATATTTTTTCTCGGTATTAGAGTGGCATGCACTGTTTTCAACTACACTACCAAACACACAGGGTGCATTATTTATATTAATTACACCTAGTCATCAGGGTATGAAGCCAACCTAAAAATGTTGCGCGTACGCTTTTACCATTTGCTTGAGTCACGCATTTGATCCGCCAAAAAAATTTTTTTTTACATGTCAGTTAATAAAGGCACAAAATATTCAAACTTCAGTAGTTCTGCTGCTTGCGAGGGGAGCAGCATGGAAACTACGTCATGGGCAACTAGCAAAAACGTTGCAATATGTGACCGAGCACGTCATTCTGAGCTATATAAAAAACTACACAATAAGCGCTGAAATATATCTACAAAAGGGCTAAATTTCCGTAATTCACATGAGCAAACTGTAAATTTTAATTTACTAGCAAATGATAATTCTTTTAAAGCTTGGAATAAACTTGCAGAACCACTAATTTTATTTAATGTAAACTTATAATTAATTCCGAAACTTCATGATTATCAGGTACTACAATAAATAAAATTGCAGCAGATCACACGCCAAACGATAATTTAACAATTTCAGGCAGAGTCGTCATATAATTCTTATACAACTGTCTAGAAAGCTTCAAAATGAATAAAAAGACGGCCTTACAATAATTTATTCATTGACATCGAAAGGATATATATATATATTTTTTTTCTAAAACGGAAAAGAGAATATACGCCCCAATTTACATCAGTTTAGCCCAATGATAATGGAGGCAAATATGTTGACCAAAAGCCATGCTGAAATTATTTCAAATTACATAAAAAATAAAGTATAAGCACTTATAATATATGAGCATATCGACTGTAGATACAAAAATTAACAACACTCACAGTGGCTCACCTTACATATCAAGGATCATAAAAACAAGTCAGAATATTATAACTCAGAAACTTGCAGAATCAGAGCACAGTGTAAGAAAAATATACTCGATTAACAAGTGAACAGCATTTCGAGTAGGATCACTCTCTTAGGTGCGATAAAATTCGGTGTTTATCCACAGAAATACAATGGCTAGGTTGCAGCACAAAGGAAGCCGCCTGCTTAACTCGTTCACACCCAAAGTAAACTTTTATTGTTCGGAGGAACAGCAGTTGTAGTAATGTCCAAAAAATTGGACAGTTGGCGTCATGGCAACCTCTTTCACCCTCTCGTGTCTGCATTAAGTACTAACTTTCGAATAGGAACACCACCGTTTGCCCTGTCTTCAAAAGGGTCCAGTTGTCATGAGAGGATTGGATTTCTAACTTTCGGAGCTTTAAGATAAGCGAATTCAGGGAGATATTATGTATGGTCAACTTAGCGCCTTAGGTTGCTGATGTTGGCGAAAATAAAACAGTTTTTGCTCCAAAACCAATAGGAGATCAAGTGCATGTCACACATCTAAGAATTTAGCACATTGATGCAAATTTCAGATAACGAAATGCAAAAGTTGCACTTGACAAGTACAGTTTTTTGTCATATGCGTAGTTCTGTTTACATTAGTTGGGAGTGCCGAAACCAGGATGAAACGAACTGCGGGCGGTGACGGTGGCTAATAAACAAGTTCTTGATATGAGTGTGATGCTGTACAACACGCGTATATGGGTACACACGTCTCAGATCTTCACTCAAATCTTGACCTTTTACAGCTCCTAAAGACCATACTATCCCTCTTCAAATAACGCTGTTCCGGAGAAAACTCATGCTTAATGTAGACGGGAACGAGTCAACTGCATTGACCTTGCCAATAATTTACTCGTCAGGATAGCTAGAGGTACATAAGCTAGCCAAATAAGTTCACAAAATATATCAGTCGCGGTGATATAAATAACGCGCAAGTTATTGCACTAAAATGATCACAATCAATTGGTATGTCCCCTCCTCTAACTCCTCGTATTCACAACGTAAGAGTTTTGGGTATTATTATTCAGCCTTCAAAAAACCGTCTCAAATAAGGAGTGCCTTTTAAATACTTTATTTGAGCCTTTCTTCCTAATTCCTCAAAATAAAAATTAAAAACCGAATGATCGATGAGGACGAGACTGAATGAGTGTCAGGAAGCAGTCGGTACTCCAATACCTGAGAGGTTTAGTACAAATTTGCTCAAATTGCTGGAGAATTTACAGCAATATGGAGGCCAAAATCGAATAAATTAGTTGCAGTAATGCCTTCGCTGGCAATCCATGCTAGCTCATAACCGGATAAATATTGTAGTTACATGTCTAAATGGAATCGTTTAGAATAAACAAACGGAATAGACCTATGAATAATTTACTGTTACTGCTAAGCACTACTTTATACAGTACAATAACTACTATTCACAACAGTACGCTTCCTACTAATTTAAGTGAAATACATGCTAAGATAGCTAATTTAGACTCTGACATCCAGAAATAATAGTGGACTACAATAACTTTCTATCGGTTACTTTATAATTGAATCATCAGCTGCATATATAAGCTATTAGGGTTAGCACTTCGAGTCACACTAAATTTTTCAATAATAATATTCTATTATGCCTTTGTTGCCAAAAGTGATCAACCTTGTCCAAGATTATGAGCCAAAGATATAATTAATTAAATAATGGAACGCAACTGCCAAATGATAGGCGCATTCTAAAGTGAGATTTTGTTCAAATAGCATAAACTCGCAATGAAAACTTTTTCAAAGCTGAACTGGCACACAGCAGCCAGACGAGACTGGCAGTATA
>LQNS02000138.1:17680918-17714749 GCA_001587735.2 Parhyale hawaiensis
TGAAATTCAGTTCATCAACTGTCATTAACAAGATGTCATCTTGTGAGGGATACAACTCAGACGAATACCAAAACCGAAACTCAGCAACTTCTGCAAGACACACCACAACGCAATGAGCGATACAAAAAATGTAGAAACGTTATTTACTGCAAATGTGATACCTAAACACTGTATAGTATAATGCTAGCGGAGCGTTCCTTAACCGTATAGCGTTGAAGAATAAATAATATTGTATTGCAGAATTGCTGCCGGAAGGTCTCAGAGGTGATTAATGCGCTGGTACAAGCTGCAACCTAAGGCGAAAATTAGCTCAGCGAGACGAAAGAGAAAAAGAGACAGAAGAAAGAGTCTCCCGTACGGAGGGCCCTCCTTGGACTCCCCACTTGGGAGGAGGTAGGAGTACCGTGCGATATGTCGCTTATCGCCGTCGGCGGCCAGTCTCACAGAGCAGAAGAGGAAGCTTAGAATACATAGCTACTTCATAAGCTAACCTTATCAGCAGCATCTGGAACAACGACCCAAGCCAACAATGGTCCAGAAAGGCATTCAAGGTTGATTCTTAGGGGCATGCGGCCCATAGATATTCTGAGAGAGATAAGGTCAGCCAAGATTCACCCCTCAGGGCGATAGATGGGCATCATTTCACTCTTGTCAACTGGGTGCCCATATTTTGTGAAGGATGCTACTCCGCTGAATATCGTAACAAAAACTCACACGCGTGAATGATTCCACCAGCTACAGTGAGCAGTAAAAGAAGTAAATAAGTTACAGTACACCAGCGACGGAATACAAGTAGACGCAAGAAGAAGGATATGGAATGTGAATCATCCAAGGTTCCATTTTACCGCCGTCATACTCACATTTTTCTGAAAGCCTGCAGCAGTGCTCGAGACGGTGATGGCATCATCTGGAATTCCGCCGTCCGATACCCCAAGATCTCCAACTGGTCTGCAGTTCAGATTAGGAATGAATCCTGGCTTGCACTTGCAAGAGAAGGCTCCGGGGCTATTCATGCAATCAGTGGATGCAGCATCGCACTGAGCTGTAGTGCATTCATCCATGTCTGTAAAGATAAAATGAATCTTTGGTTACACCTGCATACATCAACCAGAGGAGCACACTCGGTGCGTAACATCTAAAATCAGATGTGCTTAAGAGAACGAGTACAAATTGTACTGAGGGGAAAGAAATTTGTAATATATAATGAAAAAAATCTGCGAGTTGGGTTCTTATAACGTACGATGACCTCATTGTCATCGAGATTTCTGGCTTTCCTGAAGGCTTAGGAGTTCAAGTGTTGCCGACAGTAGTTCTCAAAAGTAGATGGAGTCTCTCATATGAATAGTTCAAATCTTGAATGGGATTCCTGAGAACAGGAATCCCGAGTGATGCTTCACACATCATTCGAAAAATGCTCTCACTGCTGATGAACTTGAACGTTGTCTAAGATTTTTAATATCCAATACCATAGCAGCCTAACAAGCATTAAATTTTGTGCCACGCCTTTGCTAAGTAATTAATGTCGTTACTATACAGGGAAAAGTGAACCTATTTTGTTACCTTCACAAGTGGGCAAGTCCACGAAAACTTCTTCAGCTCCACAGGTTATGAGAGGCGAGCCAACCAGGCGGAAGCCTCGATGACACTGGACTCGAGCTTTGTCTCCGAAATAATATTCTCGGGTAAGGTCGGTGACAAATCCATCTTCAATCTGAAAAAGTACAAAAAAATTTAATGCAGATACTAACAGATCAAAATTTGAATGCCCCAATTCATCATAAATTTTTGTACATACACTGAGTGTAAGCAGGCACAGCCAAACATGACCAAGTCGTGCTCGTAGGTCAAGCTTCGTAACTGTAGAATATAGTTTTGTTTGTCAGAGATAGTGTTGTTTGTACACGAAACTGAAGATTACTTTAGATGTTTGTGGTTTAAATTCTGCACATACTTCCTTACATACGACAAATGACAAGCAACGTGAGAACCAAAGGTTAAATAAACCGCAAACTAGCGATGTTTTACCTCAGGGAATCTGCTGCACTTCTTCTTGGTACATGTAGGCACTTCACCGGACCATGATCCGTTTGACATGCAGTGAATGACGGGATGACCGGTTCTGATGTATCCTTCCTCGCACTCTAGTCGAACTACAGTTCCGTAGCTGCGGCCACCTCCGTTCAATACGTTGCGGACAATATGAGGAGTCTCGGGTAGAGGAGGACACTGAGAAGCTGAAACGGCACACAACGACTCAATATCTAGGGGCTCAGATCACAGCATCTACACGCCAACGAGATATAAAAGCAGGTAGACTGAACTTTCTATCCCTTCTCAGAACATTTTTAGAGCTTGTATCCAGTCAATACTTGATAGCAATAATAGCAAGAGCTAAACTGCTGTCTTTGAGCAGTGAACCTGAAGAAAATATAACAAGAATTGAGTTCAGGACTCCCACAGGAGTCCTGAGATTACTGGAGTGACCTGAGACATTCCAGTCCTCTTATCGCGTGTGCAAAACATTTACTTAAAAAAAAGGATATATTTCAGTGCAAAAACAATTAAATTTCAAACGTAGGATAATTTAGCACGAAAGTGAGAAAAATATCAGGCGATTTATGTTATTTTGAAACTATATGACGGCACATCACTGACTCTGACAAATGAATACCAGCATTACTACCAAGCAGTACCTACATACCTAGACACTCGGGAAGAGATAGCCACTGGCCAGTTTCGAGGCACGTGATAGTCTCGACGGGAGCACCGCTTGGGAACGCAAAGCCTGCATAGCACTGGTAGGTGGCTTGGCCCAGGAAGGACACGTTGGTGGCACCGATGCTGAAGCCGTTGTCTATCTGAGGCACTGGCCCGCAGTACACTTCTGTAAATGCGTGCAACAAAATCCCCGGTTATTACTCCTGGTACATGTAAATCCTGACATCTTATAGGCAAAATGCAATGTCAGTTTTTACGAAATGGTAAGATATCATTCGCTAACAAAAAGTTAAAACTGGTGCCGAAATGAAAAATGAAAAGCTATCTACGTGGAAAGTATAAAGAAAACATGTACGACAATACATTAGCATACTGGCGGTGGATCAGAGAGAACCGAAACTTTTGCTTCGTCTCTCTTCTGAGAACGGTTTCTTAGCCAGTCCATTGTC
Organism: Parhyale hawaiensis; assembly: GCA_001587735.2. Lineage (NCBI taxonomy): Eukaryota > Metazoa > Arthropoda > Malacostraca > Amphipoda > Hyalidae > Parhyale > Parhyale hawaiensis. The sequence goes on from LQNS02000138.1 coordinate 17,684,086, forward strand.
AAGTTCGAATCAAACTTCATTTATTAAATCCTGAACCATACAAAAAAGCGTAAAGAGTCGCTGCTTTAGAATACAGTTAGTGGACGAAAAAGTATCATGCTAGGTTTAATGAGAAAATACACATTGTTAACCCAAGCACCTAGAAGAAACTACAAGACAACAATAATGATTCTACCAGAATACTGGCACCGACCTTGACATGCAGGAATGTAATCAGTGGACCACATGCCACCGGAATTACACTTGGTGACGATCGTTGAGAGGTTGTTGGCAAATTCATGGCCACGCGGGCACGTGTAGGTCACAACGCTGTCGAATGATGTGTCTCTCGATGATGCGATTGCTCCGTCACCGACGCGTAGTTGGTGGCAATCTGTCCAGTAAAATCAAAGTCAGCAGGTGCTACTAACAAAGACATAAAATTTCAAGAAAAATAATATAAAGTGAACATTAAGGTAAGGGTAGAATACTTATCTGGAAAGGAGCAACCAGCAGACATTCTCAGGTAATACTCGATACATGCAAATTGATTTTGGCTGAACTGGTTTCATTGTGGTTGTTGACACGCAAATGGTTCCATTTTAAAAGTGTGCGAAACATTCTTCAATATAGTCGGTGAGATCCATCCAAGCGCTATAAAACTCCAACCATGCTTGCTGTTTTGAAAGCTCAAAAAGCCATTTTTGTGCATTTAGTTTGAGGAGCTAATTTCCGAATCTTAAACCAATTTTAGGCAAAGCATTTTGGTGACGTACACAACTAGACCGCTCCCTCTGTGCGAAACACTAATGTAAAAAAATAATAATAATAATATTGCACCCGTGTACGCGCTCAAGGTTTAAGTGAATGTATAACTTGTCACGATACCGTATATTAGAGACCACAATATAAAAGCGCGCGGAAAAAGGGCTCACCTGCCGAAAACTTTGCCGTCCATCCTCTGGCATTTCTAAGAGGGTCGCTGGAGAAGCGCAAGAGCATAGTCCCGGAGTCTGCGGTGAGTGTGATGGTAGGTGGGTTGGCTGCCGAGAATCCCTGTCCTGGATGCAGCCTGATCGCCTGAGTTCTTTCGGCCCCGTCATAAACTTGAACAGTGTCCTTGTCAGCGACTTCAAAGTCTCTGAACTGTTGAGAATATGAATTAAAACTCCAAAATAAATAACGTTAAGTAGTAATAGAAGTAAATGAGTTTGAAAGCACGGCGATAGTAAGCCGCATCCGCCGAAGATAAAATATTTTATCTTAGTAACTTCTGACTAATCTCTAGATGACGATCAATTTATTTAAGTCAGGTTGTGTTTCAAATTTTGGGCAGTATGGTACTACCGGGAGGAAAACAAGGCGTAAAGCTTCTCATCAAGGCCAAAGAGAAGAGATAAGCAAATAGAAGACAGAGACACTCGCGCTGAAAGCCTCTTCTGAGGCCATCACTCGAGAGAAGGCAGGAGCCCCGCGGAACACGTCGGCCACCTCATGGAACAAAATGGAATGTATAGAGGACATACCGTACGTAACTTTACAAACTAAGCTTAGTAGCGAGAGCTGCGGCTGAATGCAACATCCCCTGCGGAAAAGTCACTCATATACCCCCAAAAGCGTGGAGCCCCAACACATTCTGCCAGGGATTGAGTCCGCCAGATTGTCGTTGTAGTAGTAGTAGTAGTATAAAAAAGCTTAGGCCTCCCTAAATAAGTACTAAGCCCTTTTAAGAGAGGAAAAAGAAGGGACATATAGTGTGTCTATAGAAACGGGGAACCCACGCACGAAGGTGTTCCCACACAGGATTAACGCGCATCGGAACAGCAAGTCTGGAAAGAAGAGGAAAAATAGACAAAGGTAACATCAGAAGGAGTATGAAAGTGGAAGGAAACAAAGTGGGCACGAAAGACGGACGTCCAAAAGGCCTAGCTCATGGCTAAGGTAACCTACACAAACTCCCTGGGGGCGTTATTCCCCATAACATACATAGGAAGGGCGAACCTTACTAACTTAACCCCACCCGGATTATCGCCCTGCGAGACAAAATATGTATGAAATTGAAATTACGAGCGTTCCTGGGTAACCATATTGTAATGTTGTTCTGCCAGCAATATTACCAACGAGTGATTGAAATATAACTCGTACTTAGAGCCGCGCAATGTGCTGCTAAGTTTTGTAGTCCAACTCGAAACGATCTCATGCGGCCATATTACCAAATTCCATAGTGACTATTGGATGCAAGTATTTATCTTCCCAACCTGAAAGCTCTCCAGTTACATTTGATATGAATATCAGTTGCACAAATGTTAACGCAACTGCTGTGAAACTGTTTGATAGCGGTTCTAGACGGTTGGAAGTGATTCTTACCTTGAGAGACAGTCGGCCGCCGCCAGGTCTTCTGATGAGGTACAGACACTCCTGATTGTTGGGATAGTTGGCAATTCCGAACGCGGGAGACATCACTTCTCCTTCAAGAGCCTCTAAAGTTACAGAGCAGCCAGAGTAATACCGAATCTGGAAACCTTTTCTTGAGTTTCCAAGACTCGTATGGACATAGAGATACATGGCAGGTCCGGTGGAGATGATGAAACGAGGATTGTCGTCTTGCTTGCCAGTGAGGCGGGCCAGTACGTTTGAGGATGGCGATGTGCCGTCTCGTACCAATATGTAGTCTTTATCTGTAGGTAAAACATTTTATTGACGTATTAACTTCATATCATCAGTTAACTACAGTATGCTCAATAGAAGGTAACTGAAATAACTGATAAAAATAAAGGGCACTAGAAGCTCTAGATTCATAAAATCATCTCAGACAAATTATCACTTGAACGATGGTTCTCATACAAAGAACACTGATCAAAAGCATCTTACCCTCTTCCATGTCAAAATCGGTGATTTGAATGGTAATGACGCTGCCCTGTTGAGTCTTCAGTTCGTAAAGGCACTCCAGTCCACCGGGGTAGTCTAGAGAAGGATAGTTTGGTGAAGCGAGAACTTGTGGATGAGGAGTAGCGATGAACTCGCCACCACAGGATTCAGGTTCAGTTTTCCAAGAAGCCCTGTCCGTGAAAGAAATACCTTAGTTTTTTCCATTAAAAACCTTTTCTAAAAAAAACAAGTGATTAGGCATGAAAAGTTGTTTTCCCATCTCTATCGCCTCCCCTTCATGCTTTACAAGATTTTTAACGATGAGAGACACTGACTGAAGTCTTTTATCCCCCTCCCGTCCTAGTGTTGCTAAAAGCTCGCCGTTCAGGTTTTCACTACCCATCGTTTTCCTTCACGCACATGAAGTTTTATTGTTACGACTCCAGAACTCAAATTTTTTACTTGACCGGCAGAAAGAAATTTATGATCTGAAATTATTCAATACATAATTAGTGACAAAATTGCTCCGAAAATCCAGCTAAAAAATAATATATCTAAAGGCTTTAGCTCTTATCCGGAACTATTGCATAACTTTACATTGCAATAGTAATACTTCGGGTAATTTCATAGAAAAAGAAATGGAGTTGGAGCATACCTGAAGCCACGCTTCTCTGCAGCAGCATCCGACTTGAACTTGAGGATCATGAAGTTGGAGGCGGAGACGAAAAGGCGACTGGACAAATCTTGTCTGCCAGACAATGTGGCGATAGGCTCAGCCGAGTCGGCTGTCCGTCCTCCAATTAGAATTTGGACAGTGTCGAAGTTCTTTTCGGTGTCAAACTCGTAGAACTGCAGGACGATGTTGTGTCCAACTGGGCCTTCCAAAACCCATTGGCAGTCCATATTAGGTCCGTACTTGTTGGGATAATTTGGGCTCTCGATGGAGTCGCCAGATGATTTCATATAATAGGAACACTCTTTCTCGCAGTTCATTTCATCTGACATATCACCACAGTCGTTTTGTCCATCGCAGAAATATGCCTGTAAACATGACAATGATGTCACATAATTTACAAGTGAAATCGGCAACGCCTTCTTTGCAACACCATACTCTACGAAGTTGCACATTTGCAGCATTTTCTCTCACAGAGTAGTATTAACACGAGGTATGCTTAAATGAATGCTTTCATATAATAAACAAAATATATTCAACAACGTGAAGCCCAATTATCTATCGCTGGCAAGAATAGGTTACAATAGTGACAGGAATGATATAGATGATGGATGCATACCTGATTGATGCACCTTCCGTTGGAGCAGAGAGAAGACCCCATGGGGCAGGCCCTGGCTTTGCACATGAACGGCAGCAGCGTCTCACACGTGCTCAGTTCCCACGATTGTCTTTCCTCGCCGAGTTTGGCAAGGACGCACTCGCCGTTCTGAACTCGAGGTTGCCCTTGAGACCAGAAACCTGAAGAAACATTGTTATGAACATTCAAAGAGAACAAGACAATTTGTATGTACCTCTGCAGTTGCTTTCAGTAAAACTTGAACATAAAGGGAGCCGTATTGACACCGATTGTTCGTGGTCGTAATATAAAATTTGTAGTTAGTGTATCCAAGAAACAGAAAAAGACTCGAATAACAGTTCCATGCAAATATAATTTAATTTTGACAGAAGCACGCAAATCGATGGATACAGGAACTTTTATTAGAGAATAAGCAAGAACTTTCAGTGTGGAATATAATTATGTTATGTGGCTCCATGCACGGTGTGCATTATTAGAGTAAAAACAAATTCCAGTATCTTGTGGAAAAATAGAGAATAAAACAAATGCACTGATCAATCGTGTTAAGAAAACTAAGTCAATGTCTCCTCCAGCTAGAAGTTTTCTAAGCTCTTGACTCAATTTATCAATTTTTACATCTGTCATTAATATGAATATCGTTCCTGAATAAGGGGGAACGTATTTGAATATTATGTCTCTGTATCATATGCAGAGACGGGGAGGGGCAGTTCTTAGTGGAATCCTTTGTTCAAAATTTACTACAGAACTCACGTCTACTACAACAGAAAATCGACTAAATTGAGAATTCAACAGATACTCCTAATTCACAGAACTGCGATGTCTACCACACTGTCCTCACGGTCTACTAGCTTCAAAACGTATATACCACGCACTTCACCAAACAAGAAGCCAGTTAGATAATTTACACAAACTGACGAGAATTCTAAATGTTCTACTACGGTGAGAGGCCAACCAGATAATTCAAAAAACTGAATAGGATTCAACAGAATTTTGTAAAATTGAGAAGTCCACCACGTGATTCACTTCACAAAGATAAATAAAAGATTGTAAAATCTATTGTAAAACTTTAAGTAAAAACTATGATATCTACAGAGAGCCACTATCTTAACTTCTCCGGCTGAATCACAAAACTTTGCAGTCAATAATAATGTTAGGCACTTCAATGCAAAGTCTCTGACATATTTTAGCACGCTCATGTGTACCAGATAACTGGAAAGCTAATGACACTATAGTAGAGTAGCCCTTGTCAGGAGCTAAGAATCTCATTATTGCGACGTTACCGTACGTGCCAAATAAGCTTTCCAGTTTACTAAACTGATGCAGAATTATCCATGGAAGTCCTCTACAACCCTACAGGAAAATTTCAGGTAAACAGCCGATATTAGTATGGGAGACATCATCGGAATATATGTTAGATGTCAAAATTTTCCAATAAAGTATCAGCTCTTAATTGTGTCCCCCCCCATACCTGAGTAGACGGAGACGTGGGCTCCACCGGCAGATGCGAGCGTGTTGGTGTTGAGGTCATTGAGGGTGACGGCCCCAAGCCAGTAGCTGCTGGTCGGGTGATCCAGTTGCGTGTGGGCCAATTGCTGGGTGAAGTTATTCTCAGCGTAGGTGCTTACAAGCAGTAAATCTGAGCCGAACCTGAAAAGGTAAAGAGACGAAACGTTAATATAATGTTAGCTCCTGTTACTACCACAACAGCTATGCCTCATACTGTTCCCAGAGACTGATCGTCAGAAGAGTATCAAAAATACAAAAAAGTCATAAATGGTTGCTGCGACAATCGATTTATATTTTTGTGCAAGATTAAATAGTGCAAGAAACATTCAACAACAGGAAGTAGCAATAGAAACCTACACATGTAAAACACCAAGTACTAATAACCAATAGATGGGCTTAGGTGACAAGTTTCCCAATAAAACGTAGATCGCCTTCAATAGCTCATGTCAGTAAATAGCTACAGGTATACAGTGGGTGTGTTAGTGTCGCCCAAGTATATGCACTGTAAACTAAAGCTGCATTCCCAGAGCATAGACCGCCGCCAAGCCATGCGAAGCTCAGATCGAGACAACGGGACCGACGTACTGATCATCACCAAAATTGAATCATCTGTTCCTCGTTACATTGCTTACAGTTCCTATAATGTAGTGAAGACCCATCCTTTATACGTCATGAGTTGTGTTGCTAGCACACCGACACAAACGCCGTCATAACCGTAACCTCCTCACCGGAGGTATAAATGGGAAACGCATTTACGGTGTCAGAGTACGTTCGAATCTATGATTATTTCCCACAGTACCTATATGCTGCGATCCAAATAGAGAGAGAAAAAGAAGAGACATGCAACATATCCAGATAAACGTGGAACCAGTGCACGAGGGCATGCAAACGTGAATCAACACGTATGAGGGCCGTAAGCAGGGAAAGAAAAAGGGAAGACAGAACAGAATATAGAAAAAGTACAATGAGCGTGAAGGAAAAATGTTCAGAAGGTATAGGTAAAGCTACGGTATTCTATTAAGACCCAGTTGAGAGCACGACTCCGCGTAACATAGGATAGGACCCCATGCATGTTATCGCCCATTCCAAATCCCCTGAGGGGTTCAAGTCTAAACATTTATATCGGTACCATCGACATTTTTCATACTTCATTGTAAATCATCAAATTAAATTTGAAGTGCTCGTACGAATATGAAAACAACTGTAAATTTCTTCTTATAGCGTTTTTTGAGTACGGCACATTAGTATGGCAGTCAAGGTGTTTTTCACGGCAGGATCGTACGCTATGCAAGTCATGACATGATGCTACGGTGAAAGATTATTCAGATTTCGGTTCACATTTTCTTTACAAATAACTTTATTCGTTACGTACGTGCCGTGAATAGCACTGCAGGCTGCTTAATGAACATCATCGATACGTCTCACGTAACTTCATAAGCATTGCCATGTAGCCTGTGATGCACTGGCTGCTTCCACTGCAGTCTGACTGCCGAGCAGCAGGATTTATGACGCATGTTGCTGCATCGGTGAATCATAATTTATAGGCGGTACGCTGTTTAAATGAGTACTGTAGAAAATTATTTGTACAGTATTGTAGCTATAAGCTAAAAGTCTTTTTTCATTAAGAACAAGGAATTGGGGCTGAATGACAGAACAGGTTTCACAATACGGTCAATTAATAGCCATAGCATATTTGGATCGAAGAAGGATTATAACAGCGAGACAAATAGTCAGTTTTGTAAGTTTCTGTGTCTGGAACCCGGTCCCCACTCTGACAAAAACAGATTTCTTCTAGCGATGATATCAAACTTGAGTGCATCGCTAATGCACGGTCTCACTCTGTGTACCTCAGATCCCGTACGTCCTTCAGTATTGTTATTTCCTAATTACCTGATCGTCTAAATCAGTTTCGGCAAAGAATGACTGTAAGGCACTACGTGTTCACTACCAGGTATGACAGAGTAACTGCACTATTTTAATACCGATGTGAAATTATTAGCGTACCAGATGGTGTAGAACTGAAGCGCGGAGTGTGATGAACTGCAGCGGCTCAAGAGGTAGGGAGCGTAACGAGAGAAGAATGCCAGCGCCTGAGCACAAACCAGATGCTCTGGCCAACAACCTTGTGGTTCCGCTAGTCGGCGCCTCACCTCCAGCTAAGACAACTTTAGCTGCCGGCTCCTAGTCAGTTTTTTTCTGAATGCATAGCATTGCTACAGAGGTTAACGCGTCAAGTGGTGTAGTTGCCCGACACGTAGATTTCTTGCAGAGATGAATGTGCACGAGTTATACCAGGGTCAATACTGCAATTTGGGCTAACGGCGTAGCAGCTGCTTAACCTGTTAACAGCTAATGTCGACTGTTTGCTTTTCATCACAATATAGTTGTGGGTAGGGACATCTCTTAAACCCCAAGTAACTAGTATTCAAATTCTAAAAAGAAACTGTCTCAACGAGAGCAAAAATTATTTTCAAATTTTTAAAGATTTTTGGCAGCAAACCCGTCTGCAAGACAAGGGCAGGCTTACATGTAACTGTTCTAACAGGTTAATTCATCATTTGGCATAATATGAATTGATGCGCATTTAAGGGGCAGCTAAAAATCGATCAACAGTAATATCAGTAGATATCAACAAAATATAATTCGCCGAAGTTACGCGCGTCTCATACCTAAACTGCACGAGGTAAGTGCTAGGTTCTATATCCTAAAAAATTTTTGGCCGCTTCAGCAGCTGTTTTGCGACTTTAGCTTCTAGGGCGGCCAAGATGCTGTTTGGGTGTAGTTCCAATCTCTAAGAACGATGGGACAAGGAAAAAATATTTACGAGAGATGTGTGTACGATATCGTAGGACCTTGGCTTCATTTGGCATTTGCATCTTGATTAATATCTTTGAGAGACTAATTCATCAAACAGAAGCTTCATTCAAGAACATATTTGTGGTGGTATTCGGCAGGTTCCAAACTCTCAGACATTTTACTTCATCTATTGCCGTGAGTATCAGTGTATCAGGCCTAACTTCACTAGCAATAAATACGCTGACTGAGAGGGCGAATTGTACACAAACGCTTGTCCAGACGCTCAGCATTAGCAGTGTGCCCAGCTAGTGCCAGCACGTAGCAGGGAGCGTCATCTGCTACAGGATGGCAGCCTCACTTCACGCCGGCACTCCCCTGGCAGTGAGGTGAACTCATGAGGCTGAGCCACTTGGTGAAGTCAGCTCTTAAGCGCGTGGCATGACGCCCCTGGGGTGCCACAATACGTCAGTAAGTAGGTAATAGGATAGTTTGAGGCCCTCCAGCCACGATGTGGTGTTTCGCGAATAGAAACAGGAAGGGAAATTTGGTGTGTCTAGAAAAGCCAGAACCCCAAGAATCGAACATCTCGTGAGGAAGCACAAGCTGAAAGAGGCGAGGAGGAACAAAAAAGATTTGCATCAAGATTAGAAAAATGTGAAGGCAGCAAACTTTGCCCAAAACTAAATAACCCGAAAGCCAAGTAGGAAGCAAAATAACCGACAGGGGTCTCTCTCAAGGCCAAGTTCCTATAACATAAGATGGGCTAACCTAGTTAACCTAATCCTTTTATAGGGCCTATGATCCGTTCTATGCCCAAAGAAGATGAATAGGTCAGAAAATTAGCTCTCTCAACCACTTCCATTTTGCTCCACACGATGGTCAAATTGATGAATTAGCTGAAACGCATTAGGTAAAATGTTTAACGAACTACCAAAAAAGTCCCAGTTACAGAATGGATACCGTGATAGCTCAAGTGGCGTACTACTGAAATCCAGCATTGACACTGCTATCGGTTCATCAAAGAGGAGGCGAGTTAGAAAGTTAGAAGGCTACTTGTACGAGTCTATAATGGCAAAGCTCCAAATGTAGATAACCCAAGCAAACTACCTTATCCAGTCCACCAACTAATAAAGCTGCTAAAAAATAATTGTAGTTTACGAACTTATTGACATATTAAGTAAGGTTGTATAATATGCTTACCTAACAGTATTAATGCGTACTGTAGATAAAAATAGTTTACGTTAATTCATTAAAAGGTCTCTGCCTCTCAGTTACTTAAGGCAGACTTGAAAAGAGTACTGTGTGAAAACGAAAATGATATATAACGTACTTGCTCTTTGATGACTCGTAGGTTTCCCCATACGTAAATCACATGCCACATTTCAATCCTCGCAAAGAACTAGCAGTTGCATACTATCAGTATCTTATGTATACCAGCACAAAAGTAATACATTTACAAAAAGGTACACTTCATTTAAGATAAAAAACTTAAGGACTAGTGATGGGTTGGATGTCATTTTTGGACATCCGCGGATGCGGATGAAATTGTGGATGTTGCCATCTTGACATCCGAGGATACAGATGCGGATGTCAAAAAAGGTGCAGATGTACCGCGGTTGCGGATGCAAACATTCGCCCCATCACACTATTAAGGACCAAAGGTTAGGCCTCGTTCGCTAGTGATCCAAAGAGATGAACATTAAAGGATATGCAGGGCAAGAAAAACATGGAAGACAAGTGCGAAAGATGACATAAGAAGTCGCGCTCGGGATCAAGACGAGGATGGACGAAGCAAGATACTTTATCTCAAAGGCCTAAGTCGAGTACCTTCATGCACTCGTCTCAGAGCAATATCCCCAAAGCATACAGTTGCATACAGTTGCATACTATCAGTATCTTATGTATACCAGCACAAAAGTAATACATTTGCAAAAAGGTACACTTCATTTAAGATAAAAAAAAACTTAAGGACTTAAGAGTAGCACAAGCAGCTCGCCTATTGGTTCAATCCACCGAGTCAGTGCTCAAAACTTGGTGCATTACTTTCAAGATGACAGAGATACAGATACCGTACTCAAGTTAAACAGAATATACAAAAGGCAGTAATTTAGGACTTCTAACTATGAATCTCTTAATGCCTATTTAAATTTGAGCGACGTTTAAGCATTGCCCGATGTTTGAAAAAAGATCACTACTTTATATGCGTTGAAGTTTCCACTGTAATTTTTTTTTCTGATGTTAGTGTCAACGTTATTGAAAAAAATAAAGGAAAAATTAACTGTAAGTATGAATCTGGGATAGAGTACGATACAGCTCGAGTAGCTTAGCCCTACAAGAAGCGAATAAAATGTCGGTATCTTGTTGGAAAGCTTTGTTTCAACAGTCATTGCGCAGGGCGCTTGTCCCTGTACGCATGGGAAATAAGGAAAATGGATTATTGGACGTGTATAGATTTTTTTTTATTTTGGACAGTTGCTGATTCAAAAGAAAAACATGTTTTCCAGTTTGGTCATGTCAACATAACTCGATCTGTATCAGGTTGTATTACCTCTCTACATGCTAGGTTTCTTCTCTCCTAGCAAGACCATAAGATACGGAAACCTTCCAGCACCATGACCCAGCCTAGGATGAATGGTGTTAAAAATATTTTTAAGAGGCTTATACACATCCAAAAGTAGCACCTGCGTAATGTCGTGCTGTACGTATATAACGTAAGATCCTGTAGGCAGCTACAAGGTGCCTTGAGGCCCAACAGCGGTTCAGGTCGAGCACCGGAGCCCTGCAAACCGGTCTGCTGGAAGGCAGCGCGGCGCTGCGTACATTGGAGGCCATTGTACTGTGCACATCGGAGGCCGTTTTGCTATATACGGGAGGTCTTCGCTGCACCGTACGGAGGCCATGCCTAGTTCTAGTTGGAGGGCTAGCGTAACTAGTGATGGAACCCCGTGAAGTTTTACGAGAAGATTGGTATGATTTGATGGAGGAAATGTATTTGATCTGTGGGAGTCCCAACTACCGTGCTTTCATGTATTAGTTGTGTCAGCTAAAAACTATGTAAGACCGTAATATCATCGATAACTGGCGAAGCGCGAATATGGTGGTAAGTAAATTGCATAAAAGATCACCATTTGCTAGGTGATTGGCAGTATATGTGTATTTCTCAATTTTTTCTAAATAATACTTTCAAAATGGCTGCACTGTGGAACAGAATGACAGCATTATAGATTATACCTGCAGTAATGCTGAGTGAGTGGAAGATACATGCTCAAGAAAAATCGTGCAAGAAAATTGGGTAACATGTCTAGTACCCGTCCACTTGGCTTTAAAAAATTCCTGTGTGAAAACTAGCAGTGCTCGAAAGTCGTATATATGCTTAAACTGCAGGCTAAGTAGTACCCTACAGTTTGAGCTTATGTACGGCTCTCTAGTACTGGTAGTTTTCACACAGTAAGTTTTTAAATCCAAGTGGACGGCTACTAGCATGGTGGACGGGTACTAGACATGTTACCCTACTTCTGCAAAAAAATGTGCCTCAATGTTGTAGATTTTCAACAATATAATTCCCGATATCTTCCGTTAAGTTAAGAAAATTACTGCTTTCTTCGAGTATGCCTAGCTATATCAAGATATGTGTTATCGAAATAAACTTTTCAGCTAATTAAATGAAGAAATAAATAAGTTGGACACGCAAATTTTATTAATGGTTCTACAGAGAAGTAAAACGAGGCAATAGACTTCTAGGCAGCTGTCATGCTATCCGTTAAATGCTTTTGTATAGCACTGCAAGAGAGGATGGTGGCCGAGCAACCAGAGAAGAGCTACCGACAGGACCGACTTGCAGTTGACCGGTTGGCGAGGTCAAGGACTGAAGAGAACGTACCGGTCAGCTCGCGAGGCTCCATCTGCATGCCATGCAGCGACGCCGGCTATAGCAGGACTGCCAAGTATGCTTCACAAAATGCACTTCGTAATTATTTACAGGAGACCGTAATCAGCAGCAGGTGGTTTGAATGTTGATCACAACATGAAGCATGGAAGCATTTAGAGGACTTACGATGCGCACGAGAGACAGTAAGCAAGCAAGCAAGCAGTGTATCCTTCCATTTCCGTTGTTGTGATTAAAATGTTACGTGCAGTAAATGATCGGTATTTACGCTTCTGTCAAAAAAGAAACACAAATATCCCTAGCAATCGTACTGTCGGAGTGAAAAAATTATGAAATTTGGCATAAGTTAGAAAGAGGTTGTGGATCCAGTGTAGCATGCAATGTTAACTTAATATATTCATTAACTGGCATATTTACTGATATCATGTCAAAATTTTGATGATGGCTGCGATGAAAAGGTTCAGTGCATTCATGTGTAGGACTTATATTACTGAAATACGCGTGGGACTTTAATTATGTGACCTGAGGAATCTTTGATTCGTACAGGCCGATGAGGATGAATTAACCAGTAGGACTGAGGTATCAACCGTACAATTGATTCTGAATGCCTGTTACAATTTGATTCAAAATGGCGAATCGAAAGTCCACAATTAAATTTCCGGACATGTTAAAACAATGCAAATTAGATAAACTCCATAGCAGAGCACGAATTAAACACATCGATAGCTTTGGTAATACTCATTTTCCGTGCAATGAGGGCGTAATTATCAACATCATAGCAATCAGTTTCAGCTTCCCTAGCGGCCGTACAAAATTCCAAGAGAATAAGAGAAGAAAGAGCCACATGACATGTGAGACCCCTTGGAACCATACACGTGGGTGTATCCACTTTGCATCAGCTCGCCTGGAAGCAGCAGGTCGGGAAGGGGTGAAATAACAGAACAGAGCATTACTGCTGTGAAAAGGAAAAAGGAAATGCAGCAAAATCGGCACGAAAGATTAATGTGCTGAAAGACGAACTAAGGCTAGGGTGACGTATAGAGTTTTTCGTGTGGGCTCGACTTTGCACAACACAAAATGGGCGAACCTTACTAAATTAACCTGTATAATATGGGCGAATATTACTAAACCAACCTACATAATATGGGCGGACCCACATAACCCCCAGGCCATACAATAAGGACTATATCCATACCTAGCGCTCACACCCAAGCGCCCTCGCAGGTGACTCGTCCATATTGGACCATCACCAAATTCTCGTCATAAACAGAGCACCATTAACGGCTTCAACGTGTGCATTGCAAGCCTGATATTTTCAGCTGTGACTGACTAAGCTATGTAGCCCCTTTATTTAATCCTATTCTTACCAGGCAGTGTTATTGCTACAAGAGCTCTCTGTCCTATTGTATTCCTACGGGACAAGCTTTCGTAGCGAGGGAACACAGTCTAGCTGAGAGGGAGTTAAAGTAACGTTACTTCGTTAACATGCCTGTTTAATTAATCCCTTCTTATGTAAAATACGCACACTCTTCGTACGATTTGCACTATTTGTAACTTCCACAAATAGGCACAGCTTAGTCACGAAAGGGTAAGGCCTCCCTAGACACAGCGTGGGTATTCAATATGAAATAAAAAAGAACGCTTAAAATATAAAGAAAAACAAGGAGCTCAAGCACGGAACACCGCACATGAGAAAAAGTTGGGACAGAAGAGGATGAACACAACGGGGATTGTTAAAAGTTTTGAAATGTCAGGGAGGATACGCAGTGGGGGGCACGCAAATGGCGTATCGACATCCTAGCTCAAACTAAAGTAAACTAGAACACTCGGAGAGCGCATACCTCCGCCAAGCAGGGCAACGGTAACGAAAAATTTAAACTTGTTCTGAAAACATGATTTTCTTTCTATCGACACTAAAATTTAATCATTTGTGCCTCTTGACAGTATTAACAATTCCACTAATTTTCTTGAAGATCTGTTCATAAATATTTGAGTTATGCTGCTAACAATCATTCTGACAAACATTCGTCAAACACATAAACAGACGCACAAATCATCACCAAATTTTTATCATCTATGTCTCTTAACATTACTAAACGCTCTTGTAAATTTCATAAAGATCCGTACATAAATTTTTGAGTTATTGTGCTAACATGCATAAAATTAAACACAGCCACAAACGAACAAACAGATCATCACAAAAATTTGGTCATTCACTCTACGCAACATACTTAACAACTCATGTAAATTTCATAACAATCCGTTCGAAAATTTTTGAGTAATATCATTAAGAAAAAGGAGACAAACAAACAGATGGACGGATCTTCACCAAAAGTTAATCATCTCTTCCTCGTAAGATATTTAAAAATCCATGTACATTTCGTTAAAATCCGTCCGTAACTTTTTGAGTTATCTTGGTGACAGACAGAATAAGAGACAGACAGACAAACTTGACGAAAACATAACCTGCTTGGCGGAGGCAACTATGTGGCAACCTTGGGCGTGACTCCTTGCATCACTGAATGGGGAAAAACTTAACCCTGTGGCCTATGGCCCATCCTATGTCCCCGAGGAGTTGCAGCAACGTTCACTATTATTACACAATAACTTTTATTAATTACTTGGAAAGGAAAGCTACATGGACTTTGCTCCCAGCAATTTAGTGAAGTAGCCCTGTTCTTTGCTCGGCTATGAAAGGTCACAAGTTTGATTATTTTAATGTTTGAATTTAGCCGTACGCTACGAAAAGGCAAAATCTTGTATTTAACGTGCAACAATTTTCAGGCAAAACGCAGACAACTTATCTCATTTCCTAACTCCATATTCTATGAAATTACTGACTTCACAGAGAAAATACGGCAGGTTTAGGGTTATCAAGCTGCAATCCTGTTTCGATAGATGCACCGGAACGCCGTATCTACAGTAGCATTTTAGCACGAGCTGCGTCAACGTACTCTGCTATCATGCGACTACGTTTCCGGTGTTGATGTTTTCCTGAGACGGGGAGGTGCTCCCTTGGGGTGTAATCTGATAAACTCTTGCGTAATTGTCGATTCTGACATGGAAGTGAGCACTCCAGGTGCGGCGGTATAATGCAGGGCGAGGGATTCGTTGTCGTGCGACACTTTCACCGATTGTCACGTGACGAAACATTTCTGGTGGTGCTTGCTGCTGATCTTGCCCTCGCATGCTGGGCTCAGGCTACATGCACCAGGGGGAAAGAACCGAGTACACAGTGGTCACCTATACTGCTTCAGTGATTAGTGAGGGAATTTAGTTTATTAGATAAAGTGTATATCCTCTTTTTTATGTGGACCTCTTCAGTGAAAAAGGCCGAGCTCATTATTATGCTACGCGTAGAGATTCTGATGAATAAATGAAAGATTAATGGTCATTTTTATCCAAATTCTGATGTTGATCCTGAATATCAGGAATACTGAGCCTCCACAAGTGCTAAAATAATCCACAAAGGCATATATAATATAGTTTTATTTTGTCACGCTAACAGCTGGTATTATCCAGACTGGGGGCTCATCTGTCCGCCCCTGCGCTGTAATGGAATAAATACCAAAATTCGAATCAGGAACTCGAGCCGGGGACCCTCAGATTACCATGTCGCCACCAATATACCGCTGCAACCAAAGAGTTTTCACAGTTTTCTTAACCCTTTAATAGTGCAGTTCAAATTGATTGTTTACAATTAGTTAAGAAGGAAATGAATTCACTATCCCATTCTTGAACGGCTGCACGAACGAATGCTTTCTTTCCAAGATTAAAGCGAAGGGTTAAGCTTAAAGTGCTACAATCATGTAAGTACACAAAAGGAAGTATTGTAATTCTTTTGACGATTACTGCACTTGTGCTATTAGCCTTCTATAATTTTTAAAGCCACTGCATATGCTACCAACCAAAGGAATGTAAGTAATTTCAGTAAAATAAGGAAATGCACGTACAGAGCTGCTACTGCATCTTTAGGCAGCAAAGGGAAGGAAAACACGAAAAGAAAAAGGTTGTTACTACAGGTGTATGTAAGTGGCATGTTATCAAGTTTATCTAGTCTTGATTATTGGCTATTCGTGAAGTCTTTTCTGCAGTATGGCAATATTCTTTGAGAAGTTCCTGCTCCTTCTGAACGGATCAAGACCAGTTGTGTGTCTGATTGTCTTAAAAGAAACTAGAACACTCTGAGAGCGCATACCTCCGCTAAGCATGACAAAGCTAATGAAAAATTCAACTTGGCCCTCAAACCATGATTTTCTTCGTATCAACACCAAAATCTAATCATTTGTGCCTTTTTTTATAGTATTAAGTTTCTACAATTTTCTTGAAGATCATAACTTTTTGAGTTATGCTGCTAACAAAATCATGACAAACATAAGTCAAACACACAAACGGACCAACCTATCTGCACCAAAATTTAATCATCTATGTCTTTTAACATTACAAACAACTCTTGTCAATTTCATTAAGTTCCACTGAGAACTTATCAAGTCATTGTGCTAACAAGCTCTAAATTAAACACCGTAACAATCAAACGAACGAACAAACAGATCATCTAAAAAATTTGTCCATTCACACTTTGTAACAAATCTAACAACTCATGCAAATTTCATGAAAATCCGTCCATAATTTTTTGAGTTACCGTACTGAGAAAAAGTTGGCAGACAGACAAACAAACGGATGGACGGATATCCACCAAAAGTTAATCATTTGTTACTATTAACATACCTAACAATGAATGAAAATTTCGTAAAGATCTATTCATAACTTTTTGAGTTATCTTGGTGACAAACACACGCAGACAAACACGACAAAAACATAACCTCCTTGGCGGAGGTAACTATTCCATGAACGAACATATCAGGAAAAATGGAAGAGCCTTTCCCAATCAGCAGAATCGAACCATTCCATCCTGAAAAGATCACTTCCCTGCTATCCAAGAAATTTACAGCATGAAACAGCGGAGCGTTTTCAAATTCACGAAGGAAAAAAAAAAAGACCGACCAGTCCAGGGGCCATAACATGGTTGCCTGCACTGCTCGTTTCTTATGAGCTACAGTTACTGCAAGTCAGTACGAGCACAAGCAGCAAATCTCGTTACACAGCGTCGCTCCAGATGACGTACTGCTGCTCTCACACACTGCGCACCGATGCGCTTTTATTCTCAACAATGGAAACCGAAACCCCGAGGCTCGTCGCCGCTGGAACAATGTGTAGTGTGAACCGCAAATAAAATCCTTTTACGTGAGCCGAGGAGCTGAAGTATTTGATCCCAATACGTGAGAAAATCCAACACAAAGAAACAATTGCCATTTTGACATCGATGTTTAAAGCAACGGGTTCGAAAAACGAAATTTCTCCACAACGTATGAAGCGATATAGAGCAGAAATGCACAAAAAAGTGCAAGGTGATGAATAAACTGCTGGTCGACCGTATAGTAATTAGATTAATTTGAATGCTGGGTAGTTTTGTATCGCTAGACACAGCGTGGCGTTGCAAGAGCAGCGGAATTAACACATAGTATGTCGAGAGAAACGTGAAACCCATGCACCAGGGTGTTCACGCATTGGATCAACGCGCGAGGGTATACAACAGTCATGAGAGATGAGCAAGAAGTTAGAACAGAGCAACAGTATCACTGCAGAAAAAGTATGTCAATGTAAAAAAATACAGTGAATAAGAACCAAAGAGGTTCCACAGGCCCAACTAAGGCCAAGTTAACCTGGGGGGGGGGGCTCTTTGGAGGCGTGACAGTCCATAATGTATACGCTGGACAAACCTAACCCAACTCGCCTATTACCTATCCCATGCCTCCTGTGGGAATGGTATAGTTATGTACAGGGGAGAACTTAGGAAATAAAACTTGCTACTTCGTAAATCTTGAGTAAAGCCTAACATATATTAAAAATAAATTTATGCGCTGGAAGTTGGAATTGAGTCGGATAACTTTAATTAGATGTACTGAGGAAACTAGTTCCCTTTATATGAGAATTGAGATGATAAAGTATTCACTGACATATAAGTATTCCTTCACAAAACAACTTATCAGTGCTTCAAGTACCTTTGCTGTACGCAATAAGCAGGTGGGTACTCTGGTATATTTTCAGTGCTGCATTTACAGGTTTTGACTCTTGAAGTAAATTCCATGAACTATTACTTTTTCACGATTTAAGCTTCGGTTACGCATATAGCATCAGCTGAAGATAAACAATCACGTGGATATCTCTACACACACACTGAGTATAGGTGCATAATTATATATCGTTAACGCTACTGCTGTATCTTGCCCAAAGATATCTAATGTATCGAGGTAAGTAAGCAAGTAAGCTATTAATTGCAAGAATTAAGACATATATACACATGGTAGCGCATCAAGTTGTTTTATACTTCAAAGATAAATCACATCGGCTACTGTCCCCTTGGGCTCTGCTTTTAAACTAGTGCACCGTTCGAAACATTGCTCTCATTGAGTTTCCCTGTAGCGTTATAGCTTTCTTATTAAGTTACCTCATAGTAATCCATTTTCACGATTCCGATAACCACAATATTTTCTTTTCTGCTTAGCTCGCGTGAAAAAATACAGTTCCAGGCAATACACTGAAGCGTGCGTTCATCTATCATCCAAATCCACATAATAGTACTCATTAGACACCTTGTGCTTCAGGCAAAAATTATTCATACTTTACCCACACAGATCAGGCCGAGGGTGTATGACTCGCGCATTGTCTAGGAGGAAATGGCTGACAAAAAGTTTCAACAAAGTTAGGGTCCCGCAAAAAACCTTCAAGCAGTTTAGCTTAACGGATATTTAAGCACCAAAAGACGTCACTTACGTGAGTCATCAGTTTAAATGATGCTGCATTGGCAATGATACTCGACATTGCCGGGGGAGAAAGTCTGCGTAAAAGCTCACTCCCTGTCCGCATGACAGGACGGGGCTCATTGCTGCGGAACGCGGAATCCGGACCGACTGCATTGGATGAGCGTCTCATCCGCGATCACGGAGTGAAGCGAGAAAGGAGCAGCTATCCGATATTTTTAGCCCATAATGAAAGTATATACTGTTATTTTTTATGAAAAACCTTTCTTTGCATTCTTATTGGTATGGTCTGCTTACGGTAAAAATGTATTGTAGACTGAGGATTCAACGAAGTTGGATAAGCGATTGGTCGGAATGGTCCTCGGTAGAAAATAACTGAGGTCAACTCATGGAAATGTGCACTCAGGGACCTCACTTACGATGCAGCACAACGTGTACACTGCTGCGTTCCGTCATCTCTGTTGAATAATAGTTTACGATGGTCCAGATTCGAAAATGAACGCGACGTAGAAGTTATGGTTTGCTGCACTGTAAGGTAGAAAAAAAAAAAAACACGACAATAGGGCACGTCCGCGTTACGACAACACTGCAAGGACAGTAAGTGCAAGCACCCTGACGTCGGCTCCTTGGAAACGAAAGGTCCATTGGCAATTAAATGCTACACGTACGAGGCCTCGAAGGCCACTGACGAAACTCCCGCTCACTGGAAAAGTCAATTTTGATTGTGGTATTCAACAGCGTATTGTTCCACGGGTCAGGTTTCATGACTTCAGGCACAGCTTTGCTTTGCAAGAACTTAAAAGAGACGTAGAACTTTTCTCAGCCGATGATATTGAATGTCTTCGGGTAAGAATGTTAGCTCCAGTAGGATGTTCTCAACGTTCGCCGAACATTCAACATTTGACTAATAAAATAGTAAGACCAATCCTTGAGCAAAAAATAACTTTGTTCATAACGTTGTGTTTTCGTCAACGGATATTATGAGAGTAATGGTGTACTCGGCAGTCAAAATGACGGCGCCTAATTGTGATGATATCTGCACTGATCATAATATTGTTACTAATTTGCTTATGTATGCAAGTTGCGCTTCACATACCAACTTGGAAGCACACGAGAGATTAGTATTCTGCCCCTAAATTCTACAGATTATAATGCAAACCTTTTCTTTTAAAGTAGGCTGAGGAGTATTTTTTTCTTTTTTAGCAGTCGAGCACCACTTCCAATATGAACTGAGCTCGGTATCAGAGATATTCGAGGACGTCACATAAGTCAGAAATTTCTGCACAAGCGAAAAGCTGTTTCGTCAAGAAAGGAAATTAAATTCACAGAAGATACCTCACCTGCGCTCCGTTATCACGTACTCAATTTGAGCGTGAGCGTGACCTCTGAGCAACTGAAGTTTAAAAATATGACGACACAGAAGAGAGTACGAATCCGTATGCAAGACAGTGCTAAGAGAAGCTATATATATATATTAACTGATACGATATCAGCATCAAGAAAGCAAGAAGTCCATCCAAATATAAGTTTGCCCTCATCTGCAGCCTAGTCTCTTTTTCCGCATTTCAATTTTCTACGAAGCTTGACAGGATGGTCAAGCACCCACTGCACCCGCGTCATGCGACGTGACTCAGCGAGACTCAGTTTATTATGTCATATCAGAAAAGCTTTATCGCGCCATTCCTGCCGAAAAATCTCAGTTGGCCGAGTGCCCTTATACTACTGGCGGGAGAAAGGTGCAATGAATAGGAAAAGACACGCGAGTGGACGGCCCCTTTCAAGACGTCCACACGAGAGAGAGTAGAGAAGTCGAGCCGACTAGGTCGGCTATCTCGATCGACAGCCCACCTCGCGGAACAAAAAAAGGAAAAAATGAGAACCTACCTAACCTAACAAACTAACCTTCTCAGTAGGAATTGCGGCCAGCTGCAACATCCATTTCGGAAAAGGCACTCGGGACAGCACTTGGGTTCGTGAAGCCCATATATATTTCGACAGGGAAAGGGCCCATCATTCCAACTTGACCTGGTTGTCACCTATCCGTTATCTTCAAGCACGACAGAAAATGGACATATCAACAAATAAACAAAGAGATAAATACACATCGGTATTATCATATTGTAGAAGATCGTAGGAGATGCTAGATTGAGCTCGTTTGAACGTCAAGCATGGCAGTTTACGTAATAGAGAAGTCAGCAACTGTCACTTGGCACAAGTTAATATCATTTTCATGGTTTCACCACCGCACCTATGCCATACGACGCAGCCCAGCAGTGAGACTCAGTGTTATTGTGTCTCATCAGTATATGAATATTTCAGCTCGGCATTTTTATCGGAAAGTCTCATTGGCCGAGTGCGCAACTATTGTCAAGAAAAAAAAAAGGGGCAAAGTGTTTCTAAGAGAAAAAAAGAGAAGACAAAAGAAAAACACGGTGCTGACCCTTCCGTAGCTCTCCACGCGGGAGCTGATAAGACTCCAATGGAATGGGTGGCCTAATTACTAATTCTTACTAATTATTACCATTCGGCGGCCCACCTCATGGGACAGAAAGGGAAGTATAGAAAACCTACCTAACCTAACAAACTAACCTTCTCTACTGCCAGCTGCAAGATCCCGTGCGAAGAAGGCATTCGGACAGCCCCTGAGTGAGTGATGCCCCTACATATTCTGCCATGGAGAGGGCCCGCCAGAATATATCCATGAGGGCACTTTGTACAAGTATCAGCACCTACTAAATCTCCTCAGTATGGGTTGGCTGTGCTTCGTTCGTATTCCGATTTAACGCGTTTAAATTCACAAAAGGCGTAGTTTTGCATCACGAAATATAAACTAAATTAATGCGTCGCGATAAAGTATCATACAGTCGGTGGCTCATTTCAGGTCGCAAAGAGAACACGCATTAAGGTTTAAAATCAAATTGTTCAAATTTGGTTAAAATATCTAACCAGAGTCTTCGCGAAAACCCACTACCCCCAGCATAGCACTACGCCGCGCAACAACATTCTGGCAGGCACTGAGCTCCAGAACAGACACTGAACGTGGGGTGCAGACACACATGCCGAGTCCCACACTGTCGCCAATATATTAGAGGCTACTACCTCACATTCGCTTACGCCATCGGGAGGTAGCAAATATTGAATGTAGAGAATAAAAAAAAATTACTACTTGCAATAGTAGTAGATGAACTTTTAATTGCAAAGATAGCAACGTTTATCTTTCACATACAGTAAATCTATAGAATAGTTATGATTTAAATTTTTTAATGCTTCACCTTTGGTAACTGGAGCACAGTGAAAGCGCGTAACTCCGCCAAGCAAGGCACTGGTTACGAAAAAATAAAATTGGTTCTGAGACCATGATTTTTTTTTTTTTGCCTCAGCACCAAAATCTGATCATTTGAGCCCTTCAACAGTGTTAACAGATTCAGTAATTTTTTAGAAAATCCTTTCATAACTTATTGGGTTATACTGCTAACAGACATTATGACAAACATGGGTCTTACATACAAACGAACGAACCGATTTGCACTAAAATTTAATCATTTATGGCTTTTAACATTACTAACAACTCCCATAAATTTCATAAAGATCCATTCAATATTTTTCGAGTTATTGTGCTAACAAGCATAAAATGAAAAAAACAGTGACAAACAAACGAACTGATCATTACAAAAATTTGGTCATTTACTCTTTGTAATATACCTAATAACTCCAGTAAATTTCATAAAAATATGTCCATAACTTTTTGAGTTATGGTATTAAGAAAAATGAGGCAGACAAACAAACAATGGATAGAGGGATCTTCGCCAAAAGTTAATCATCTGTTCCTCTCAACATGCCAAACAATCCCTGTAAATTTCGTCAAAATCGGTCCATCAATTTTGTGTTATCTTGGTGACAGACAGAGAGAATAACAGATAAACAATGCCGACGGAAACATTACCTTCTTGGCGGAGGTAATAATGCGTTGCCTGGCTGATGAATCTTACCACAACCACTCAACTGAGTCATTTTTTGCAAATAGGGAAAAAATAATTACAACCGTCACAGAATATTATTCTCTCGAAATACATTGTTATTTATATCACTTAGAGGAATGCCCTTCACTATCATGAGCTGCTATTGAGTTCCGCATCCTTCACATGAAGCAAAACGTGGAATATACACCAGAACAAATTTCAGTTTGTTCTCTCCAAGAAATGAACGGAAGAGGTGTAGTAAAAAAATTACAAAATGAAGTTTGCTCAGCAAATAGAGAGTTAGGTGTTAGTTAGATCGGCAAAGTTTAAAGCTAACTTAGTCAGCTAACTAGTGTTATTATCACCTCTGTAACCTTTTAGGAGTTGATACGCGCACAATTGTCGAAAATGCTCCGTTCAAGGCAAACTCAACAACGGTCAGCCCTATAGTGTAGCGCATTACCCTAATGGTGCAACAATAATTTTTAGCAATTTTAATGAAAGGTTCGCATGAGAAGGGCTGCGCCAGATGGTGGGTAACTTCGCAGAAAACTCCGAAAATCAAGTCTATCATTACAGCGCTCGGCTGTCATGCATTCATAGCAGTTCGGCTTTGTAATTCATGCTCAATTCGCCCACTTTCGGCCATATAAATTGAGTATTAATTTGTTCGGTACTTCAAACTTGAGCTTTCGATTTCTTACTTTGGATCGAGTTTTAAGCCTTTACCTCATATCGATTACGTTTGAGACGCCTGGAGAAGTAAAAAAAAAACTGCTTACATTTTCAAGCTCTACGCTAACAAATCAAAAGAAACCTTTATTTAGCACTAAAGTTGAGACAGGCTTGTTGCTAGAAGTCTTTGTATACTGGAGCCACTACACCCACACACAGCCCGTCTTACTCTTCCTTCAGAAGCCTCAGCTCACCAAGCGAGCCTCACAATTACTTTGCGGTACACAAAATTAGAGCCTAGCCACCAGCCCTGCGATGTTGGCCGGCGAGTGTGACCCACATGCATGTGACCAACGGAAGCGGTCTTGCGGAGAGCCCTCGATATGGGTCGCCTACAAGCAACAGCACACCGTGACTGGCGAAGGAAGGTAGGCATTACGGTTCCGCAAATGCTCTGTAAGATTATCTAGTAAACCTCTAACCCAAATACGTGGCATTTGCTTGAGGCTCTAGACATGGATGCGAAAGCGTTCGTTGAAAAGCGGATGCATTACTTCACTTACTGTTCTGGTAAATATTCTGGACACCGCGAGGTCTGAATACCGGAAGAAACCTCAGTCTGGATATCCACAGCAGACTCAGACACAAGTACGAGACCCTGGCAAGAGACTACTGTTTGCCAGTTTCTGACCAGCAAAAACAGTTGAGTAGGCCTCACTGCTTAGTAAGTCATTCAATGGATGTAAACTACATAACGTATTGCAAAGTCATATTACCTCAGCTCGCAGGCACTGCACGGAGCACACTATACCCTGGCCTACCACCATGCAGCATGGAAATTAGTGTCTCGTTACTACTTATATTAGCAGATTTGGATCAAAGATAGGGCAAAATTAACGTTTCTTGCACTATCTTCTTACTTTAAGCTTGCTAAGGCGACACGACAGCTCTGATGACGTCCATCATCTTCCTAATTTATTTTTCATCGCATGTGCCCATGCAGCGAAGAGGCAGGAGCACTACAGCTTGGAGTCACAGCCAAGAATAGTAAGTATATAAACTATACTACCACAAGGAAATTATTGCGTACAAGTTTTCTTCGGGTTACTATCACGAAAAATAAGCTGCAACATGATTTATAGTCAATTAAATGCCGTGCATAGCGCATTAAAACATGTCTTTCGCAGTGCAAAAGATTTTATTTTCTCGGTGCACAACAATATATTCTCCCTGCAAAACATAGTTTTCTCAATACAAAATATATTGTTTTGTCACTGAGCAAACATTGTGTTCACAGTGCAAAACTGTGTTCTCAATGCAAGACACAGAGTCTTCGCAGTGGGGTGTAGTATTTCTTTGCACTGAAGGGGTCAGCGACGTATTGCGTCAAGAGGTTTTTGCGAAGGTCCGACCTATAACGAGGCGGCCCTCCCACACCGACCTGGTCTATGGACGCAACTGGAGCGGAACCTTTCCCTGTGGTCTACACCAGTGAGCGAGAGCGAGAAACGTGAACGAAAGAAGTAAGCTAACTAAAGAAACGCACCCGCATTGACAAGAGGCGTGAAATTTCAAAAAGGATCGTGTGACGAAATGGCCAGCGAGAATAGGCGACAACTGCATTTGAGTGTTGAATTACACGATAGTATTTTCAAAGGCCTGCCTGGGAATTGTGATGAATGAGGAATACGCTTCAGTTCAAGACTGCGCAATGCAATGCAGTTGAAGCAAAATTTGTTCCGGGCACTGCAGGGTCAGCGTGCCACATTTTATAGAACTAGTTGACTCAACCGTCAAAAATAACGGCAAATAATGTGTATCGGCACTTATTCAGTGTTCATGCTTTTAGCCATGTTATTATATATTATATTAATAGTTTAAGCCTACCTAGACACACTCTGGTGATTCAAGAGAGGAAAAGGAAGGGACGTGTAGTATGTCGACAGAAATGTTGAACCCACGCACGCAGATGGATCAACGCGCATGGGAACAGCAATTCGGGAAAGAAGAGGAAGAACAGAGGAAAGTAAGATCAGTCGGAGTATGAAACTACTCCAGAAAGGAAGCAAAGTGGACACGAATGACAGACGTCCCGAAAGCCTAGCTAATGGCTGAGGTAACCAATACAAGCCCCCTGGGGGCGCTGCTCCCCATAACATAGGATGGGCAAACCTAACCCTATGGCCCATCCTATGCCCCCTGAGGGGTGCTTAGTCATTCCCAATACTGTCACTATAGCTACAGCCTGAACTTTCTCCAAAAAAATATATTCCACATCGGTAAACACAAAGCTATCTTTTTTAGAGCAAATCTACCTACCGTAAAATGTATATCAAGTTTTACTTGTAACAACGTTAGACACGTAGCGCACAGATACTATTTCTGCTTGTGCACTCGGCCGTCAAAAATAACGGCAAAGTCTATATGATACTTGTCCATTGATCATAATTTGCCATTAATATACATATGTATGTAGGATGTACTTCACCTGCCAAGTAGAAGGAACATTATGTCGGGGCAACACTCTACACTCCTACGAACGTCATGCGAGGATGTGCAGCTCCCATGGCGTCCATACCACCGTAGCTATGCTACTGAGACTAAATATATTTCGGAATGAAGTTAAAGATTGATATTCCAGGCCTAAATTCTGCAAAACAACGCTGGACAGCAGTTCTTCTTTAACCCCCACGTCCCTCCTAATACAAATTGAGCTCGGGATCCAGCTAGGATACCCGACGATATCTCTCAAGTCGGGAGTTTTTGCTCAAACGAAAAGCTGTTTCGTTAACGTAGTCTTTCTAATTGGAAAAATATTCCCTGCCAAGAAAATATCCGCATGTTTTTTACCAGCCTGCAGTACGCCGCAGAATATCGCATAAGGTGCTCCGTAGATCATGTACTCAATTTGAGTCTGAACGTGAACTCAGAGCCATTAAAGTTAGGGTGTGAGAAGAGCTAGGGAGAGTACAAATCAGTATGCATGAGAGCGCTAAGAGAATTTGTATGCATATCTTCACCGATTAAATTTCAAAGGTCGCAAAGTAAAAAGCAGATTTAAACATAAAATTACCATATATATATATATATTGTAAGCTTGGCATCACTCGCAAGTTGGCCTATTCTTCGCCTATTAGTTTTCAACAGTAGTTATGTATATGAGGATGCGGTGATCCAACACATTTCTTAATCCGTATATTTTGAATTTGTTGCTGTTACCAGGACAATATGAGAATTCTTATTTGTTACATTACATTACGCTTTTCTATAGTTTTTAGCCACTTAATTAAACTATTTCAACTGAAGCCTCAACGTTTAGCTACATGCGAGACGAGATCAGCGAGCCTTATAGCGTCGGGCACAACCAACGGATCTCATTTTTTCTCAGCCGAGTGCCCCATGGACTGACCACTTTCGGTTGCATTTGAGCGACGTACCTCACCGCTCCTCGGCAGGCAGGCCGCCCCTGCAGGTCACGGGCAAGACAGACGCACAAGGCGTCGTGAAGCCGCCGATTTCGAAAGCTGCGTAGTCGCTGTTGATTGCAGCTGTCAGTGATCGTGAACTGTGACGCAACACCGTAGATGATTGTGGCGCTTCTGAACTGCCAAAGTTCTACTGAGCTTTCTAAAGACGCTTCATAGGTCAAGTTCATTAAGATGTGCTATTTGCAGAAGCGCCATACAGACTGTTCATGGCAGAGCCCTCTATATTCTAATAGATGGTTAAAGGGCAAGATTCATTCAAACAGAAACGTCATGAGCAGCCCAACCTTGACAACGACGATACTTTATATTGCATAATCCCTGCATGATTGATTATATTAGCATACGCAACAGTTGAAAAAGGCTGTAACAAAAACATGAATAAAAAGGTCGCGAAGCTTGTTTTGTAGTCCAATTCACTGCAAACGCAATTAATGGTCAACCTTGACAAACATAAATAACAGTTGTTAGCGTTGTTAGCTAACTTGCAGCTTCTAAACCAACAGAAATGATAATCGTGAGAAGAAAGGGTGAAAATAGCAGGTAACTAAATTAGGTGTCGGCAGACATGAATGGGAAGGGCACTTAAGCCTCCCGATCAATAGCAGGTGAGTCACTGAGTGACAAAAGTGCTTATAAAAGACGTTCGTGAACTCATTGTACTTCTAAGGAATGTGCTCGTAAATGAGGGCCTGACGCAAAAGGAACGCAGGGGTGTCGACTACAGCGACCTGGTGCTGGAGGGTGTAACTCAGGTCCTGCCCTTCATGGCTCAACACCGAATTGTGTACAAGCTCAACATCCAACAAAATAGGTAACATCTACATATATTTTCATCCATCGTAAACTGTTAAATTATAATGTATGTGCTGTATAAGTTTATTGAAGTGAGTGAGCCCGTTAGTGGTAAGTTAGTCAGCAAAATGCCAAAGAGTAATGTTAATTTGAAGAGCATAAGATGGAACAGTTTCGGTAGCAACTTGCGATTGGAATAATAAATAGCTAATATAAACGCTCGTCACATGCGAACATTCAACAGGCGAGCTTTTTGTGCTCTTGCCGATACGTTAAAAATAGTACTGTTCCCAATTAGCAACCGTCTGCCTGTAAAGAAAGTAATTTTTGCATTTTAACAAAATTTGAACAGGACGTAGCTACAGATTTTCAAGTTAGTCAAGCTACCAGCGTAAGTGCAGTAATTTATCTTTCAATGAATGTAGATTAAATTGAGGTACGCTGAATAACAATGGCGTGTAAATCAAGCTACCATTGCGAGTGCTACCAAAATGACCCGTCACTACAGGGGTAAAGTATGCAGAATAACACCGGCCCCAGCCAAACTACAAGTGCCAGTAAGTGCCATGACGTATTATTCAGTCACTATGCAGGAGTTAGGTACTAAGAATAAAACTGTTCGCTAAGTTAGTCAAACATCAACCAGTGCAAGGGGCACAAGTCCTGGAAGTGGCGGAGCTCCACGAACACTCCGTGCACCAACCACCCCGATCGCCTTGAACTCGACGCTCTTCGACTCACTCGCTGGGCTTGCAATAATGCTCGTTGCGGTGGCGTGTACAGTTTGTCACTGCTTGGTACCAGTGTAGTTTAGGATAGATATGGGAGTGCAGTAGTTTTAGGGGTCCAGCAGTTGTGTAATCCATGCTGTAAGGGTTCGACTTATGGGAGTACTGCTCCCTGTGATTTTGAATATTCTAATGACATACAGTTTCAAGCTCACTCTTGGAGAGTGAGCATGGCAAGCTTCCTCTTTTTTATTCGAATAAAAGTAAAAGTTAAGCAATTGGTGTAGAGCAAGTGACAGTAAAACTATGTAGAAAATTGGCATTAAATGTAGAGCAAATTACAAAACACAGAACAATACTAAATTTAAGTACAGCCAAATCTATAGCAGTTTTTCCACTCGCTTCCCTTGATTTCACCCATGCAGTTTACTCGACATTATGTCTTAAGTCAAGCTCCAACACGGCTCCAAATCGCTTCAATGCTAACTTTGTCATAGTCTCGCCGTCCTCTGCACACGCCCTCTACTTGCCATGGCACAATATTGCGCCTCGCAGTGACTGGCACAACACAGGGAGCAAACACTTCTCTGCATAATCTACCGCACATCTTAGGAAGACGGCCATAAAGGTTCTGCTCCCATGGCATCATAGACTTAAACTGCTCAGTAAATAACGTGAAATCCATCCTTCGCCAAACGAAAGCCCGCACATTAAGTCTTTGCGTCAAGAATAGCTGTTTTTAACGAGAAGCTTCAGAGAATCCAAGGGCAAAATGTGTGGAGGAAGACTGTGATGAACAGGCTTGGGAAAAAGCAGACCTGCAGCCAGGGTCGGAGGTTAGAATCTAACCACGATTGAAGGGAGGCGAGGAGAAGTATGAGAGAGGGAGCGTTATGCCCTACGGTGCAAATTACGTGGCGTACTGTTATATAAAAAACAGAAGGCTGAGCGGTCTGGAACCTGTCTCCCATTGCGCTGTGCTTGAGACTTTGTTGCATTATTTTTGAAGCAGAACAGTTCCATCCTCTTTGAACATAGTTAACGGCACTCCAGCTGGTCCCTAGTATATTCTTGATGAAGATCTTCACACGTTATTTCCTAGTACCACAGACCTGGTAGCCAGTGAGTGATCAAGCTTATATCGTTCATAAGCTTGCGCAATACGGAGTAATTTTTTTTTTTTTTGCACATATTCTACATCTGTACCTTCACTTAAACGTTGAGTTTTATATTATGTAAATTCACTAAATATGAGCCTTTTTTTAACAGGTTGAAAACAATACACAGCTTAAGAGTGCGGTTGTACTGGCATCAAGGTGGAACTGTACGCAAACGCACCAAGTTGTTGCAGCGCTTAGTTCCCGAGTACACACTCAACACGACGTGTGCGAATACCTAAAAAAATAGACCTTGCTCGAGAGGTGCGTTCGTGTGTTTCACTTACACGTCAGTCTTTTTCGCGGTTCGCGAGTTATAAATTCACTTATAAGGGTAGCCAGCGAACTGAAAGCGGAGAGTGTCCTGCGCTCTCACCAGCCGAGCTAATGGTTACAATATGTCCTTAGAGATTCAACGGACACATGCGAACGTAGTGATGACAAAAATTCTCTGCGGGTAGAGTCCTTCAACAAAAAATGCCCAATTGCAAAAAATCTCAGGCAAACAGCCAATATGATTCGATGCTTTCTTCTATCGACAGCTCTGTTAGCCTAAAAGCTATCGATATTTTATTTCAATCCCTATTAAAAATTTCGGTCGTGTTACCCGCGTATTTGACGCGCAATCAGTAGTAAACGGTAGGAATTAGGCAAAGAGGCCACAATTCCCGAGAGTTACCCGGGGCCTGCGGTGGCTTT
>LQNS02000138.1:17715288-17740215 GCA_001587735.2 Parhyale hawaiensis
ATGTTTCTTCTGCCTGTCTATATAGAAGACCTAAGGATGACAGCACGACAAAGGATCAATGAAGAAAAGAAGAAAATTAAGAAGCAAATAAGAGAAGAGGAGATTCCGCACCGGCCTATAGGCATTAGGGAAACGTATAGGTTATTGCGTGAATTCTTCACGCACGGGTCCACTAGTGGTTACAATAAGTCCTTAGAGATTCAACAGACTCATTTCAACGTAGTGATGACAAAAATTCTCTGCTGGTAGAGTCCTTGAGCAAAAAATACCCAATTGCAAAAAAATCTGAGGCAAACAGCCAATATGATTCGATGCTTTCTTCTTTCGACAGCTCTGTTAGCCTAAAAGCTACCGATATTTTATTACAATACTGTGAAACACTTATGAAAGTTTAATGGTTTCCTCATCCACATAATGTTAACTAAATTTTATCAGACTTATGTTCTACGCCGTAAAGATATATCCCATGGGTTTCGTGTCCATATCTCCAGTGATACCAGGTTTCTGTTTAAGTTAGTTTCGTGTATAATAGAGAATTGTTTATTGGCTTCCTCGACTAAAGAGGAGACTATATCCTAATTTTGTTTGACATTGCCTTAACTTGGAAAATAGAGCAAATTAGTTTGGTTTTGGTTCGAGAAGAGCTCTTAACACTTCCATTGTATGTGTGGCGCATATCCATGGTGTATGCAAAGCAATTTGAATTGAAGATAATTTATTCAGAGTGTTTTTGCTTAAAAATTGCATGCATGATAAAATTTTGACTATGGTATGAATAAACTGCCCTAAGCTTCATAACATTTTCAGAATGAACAAAGAGCTGAAATTCTCCCAGCGACTTAAGAGCTTCTTTCACGCACACCATCAGCTTTTAGCTTCTTTTTGCCTAGTTGTTATGCGCACACTCCCTGCTAAAAGCCATTGCTTTGGTCACGACACGGAATTACCACAAGAATCCATCAGCCAATTTTACATTCAAGTACAGAAAGAAAAGCCTGCCAGTCACTTCTCTCTCCACGACGCCCAGACATGGCGGACCGCATCGCGCATCTTTCGCTACGGGCAACGCTATAAGAAGCAATTACTAACTGTAATCTTTCCCATGGTTGCGATAAAGGACACGACAGAAGCGAATGCCAAGCAGCTCGGGGTCGTCATCCTGAGAGGTGGAAGATGCAACGACTTTGTTACAAAGCAAGTAATTGGCTGCCGTATCACTGAATGTTGGGATCATTTAACCTTAATTTAATTTACTGCTCAGTAGGAAATTGAATAGCTCCAGTCAGCCTGAAGCGCATTTCAACTCTAGCATTCTCCAAGACATTATTCTGTCGAAAATATGTTGAGGCTTGTAAAATGCTCACTTGCTGCACTGTTGAAGAACTCCCTCTGCAAGTGCTAAAATTTCATAAAGCTGCAGTTGCAATATCCATACTGTGAACACAATGTGCAGGGTTCTGTCTAAAGAAGCTCTTGAGGTTGAATCGTAAGATACGAATAGAAATCAGGCACCGTATATAATTTTTGAAATGAAGAAGTAGTGAAAAAAGAATGAAGCAAATTTTTATTTCAATTATTCCAAAACACGTTATTATAGTATTATTAGTCTTTTGAAGCAAAGACTTCACCGTAAAATTTGCAATCATACAAAGCATGTCATAAAATGGCTCAGTCTACCAAAGATAACTTTTTAAAAAGTAAAAAAGCGAAAAAAGAACGTCCTAACGTTCGATGCACGCTTTCCTATAACCTTGTGTCCAGATCATTCTCCAATCAGTAGCTACTGCTAACAGCGACAATACAATGAGGTTCGTGAATAGTTATTGAGAAGCGTGAACACAAAGATGGCGACCTCGAACTGTATGTGCTGCACCCCGAGATGGAACCGTGACTGTGTATCTGGGGCTAATGCTCCAACGATCATGTGATGCAGTCCGTCCAAGGTCTTTCCGGGATGCAGCATTTGTTTCATCTACCAGCATCAGGTTTATAAGGGCACGAACGCAGTACAGTGCAGCACGTAACCTTGTTTAGATACGAGTCGAACTGTTGACAGCTTTTAGCGATCCACGGTATTATCATTGGTGCGATGACAGCTTGAAAATATCTCATTACATGAAAAATATTTTGGTCCCGTGCTGTATCTTATTATGCACGTCAGAAGTCATTCTCATTTTCGTAAGTAAGCTTAGAAGTATTATTTACCTATTCAGCACCTATTCTACTTTTTTGAGGACGTTCTATATAGAACTATTTTTACGATTATTAAATTAATTATACAAGCTTAAGGCCCTTGGATGCAAATAAACGTAGCATAAGAGAGGAAGGGACATTTAATATATCGATATAGAAACGTGTGAAGATATTTGAACACAGGATCAACGCGCATGGGAACAGAGAGTCGGGAAGAAAAGAGGAAAAACAAAACCAAGTATTATTAGTAGGAGTACACAATGAAAAAAAAGCAAAGTGGGCACGAAGACAAACGTCTCGAAGGCCTAGGTAAGTTCAAGGCAACTTATGGGTTCCCCACTGGAAGCTGCTCCCCATAATACAAGATGGTGCTATTCCTACTGAGGTTGACGGTTAAGAGAAGTGTAAACGGGTTAAATGCGCCCGAGAAAGACTACTAAGCGAATGCTTTGAGCATTGATCAGAATAGTTTAGGTGGGATGGGTAAAAAGTTAGTTAAACAGTCGCTAAACATGTAGCGAAGAACCATAATGCAAGAACTAATAATAAGAAAAGCGTCGCAGCACAAGTACATTTGATATCCGACATAGAATAAAAAACTATACTTCAAAAATGCATTTAATATGCTTTTATACAGAATGAATACGGTCGTAGACTGTACGATAATTGAAAATTGGAAACCGTGCTAACAATCGCTACATCAGGCACTCGGTCTTTAAATTTTACTCTCTTTCGCTGATACACTGTAAGTTTTTAGGTTATAGAATCTGAGCTCAGTTTCAGCTGGACCAACTCAAGAATGTTAAATATACAAAAAGTTATATACATTGCAGCGCGTGCGACGTGTGACCCGAGGATATTCCACTCACAGCAATAATTGCCTCAGGCCTCATTGTTGCATCAGAACACTACAACCGCCCTGCCGGAGGTGCCCTGCATTCTATATTCACGAAGAATGAATCGCACCCATAACCGTGTACAATTCCCTCGATGAATCCACAAAGTGCGGGTCAAACACAAGTGCCTGATTTAGCCGGGTAATCTTTGAACCCTGCAGTCCCCAGCGAATTGCAATGAACCACAAGCGTTTGCAGGTAGGCAAGTCCCCGTTAGCTGCACCAAGTGCAATCATACATGGCAACCTAGCTGTGCTGGAACAATAGAGTACAAGAGGTCATACTAGGAGAGTCGGCAATGCCTCCCTCCATGGGAGTTCTTCAGAAGTTGTAAAGAAATGAGTGGCCGGGTTACGGATCGAAGTTTCTGTATTCATCGCAGCGGTCACGATAGCGGGACAGGCGGATCTCAGGAGGTCACGGGTCGGATCAACGAGTCCGGAAGCCACGAGTGAGTTGGCCGGTAATCAAAAGCAAATTACGGAGTTCCTAACTGAAACTTAGCTGAGCAGAGAAGAGACGACGATACCCTCAGATATGGATGACAGTTAAGCGTGTCAACAAACTGAGAATAAATCTTATATGTGGGCTAAGGCGAACAGTTAAAACTTGAAATTGTTATGGCATCATATGCTTGTTTATTTTAAGGATGAAATAAATATTTATGTGCACGCTGTAACAAGGATGTGTACAATTTTAAATTTAGTGAGCTGCAAACACGAAAAATATTGACGCTTAGAGTCGAGCGCCGTATCATAGAAGACTAAAATGATGTTCTTTATGCAAATGACTCACCGGCTAGCAGTTAAAATTGCAAACTTTCTCGTTCATTCGCAAAGAGACGTAAGCATAGAACTGACTGCGTACGGATAGTGAAGGAACTTGATTACTTTCACGAATCCAAGCATGTCCAATGTATTCTAAATAAACCTGACAAAAATTCACGTGGAAAAGATGGGAAAGAATCTAAAAGCCAGATATGTTCCACAATAATATCTAGGGTACCATGGCACGCAAAGCTACACAGACATAATGCCTGACTATGATTAGTGCTTCAGTTAGCTAAATGCGTGCGATACGCGAAATGTACATATTTCACTTCGCCACTAGAAGCGAAGCTTTCACCCAGTCGGCTAACTTTAGGTAAATAGCGGATAATAAGTGATTCTTCCCTTTTTAAACAACGGCTGTTTACTTAAAATGTTTTGATTGGTTATTTATTTACCTTACAATGAACCATATCATGGATATAATATTGTCAAGTCTGAAAATAAGCAAATCTGAAGACCATCTGCTTCTTAGATTTCATTCGTTCCTGTTTGCCTGTACTTGGCAGACAGGCGAAGTCAAGTGTGACGTGACCTTGGCCGATCCTGCCAAAAAACATGACCAAATATTTGGAAAGATCCAAGGCTACTCCTTCAGCCGTCATGTTCTGTAAAAGGAACCGCGTCACGACGCATAATTCTAAGGAGTTTGACTCGATTAAAAATTTTGATCTTAGTTCGATATGAGGGTCACGATAGGAGGGTCACTGTCGCTGCTGGTGGTACTCATCTAAGTACAAGCTATTCCGTACAATTATGGAAAGTGAACATTTTATATATTAGTTAAGCAGTTAAGCCTCCCATAGATAACCACTGTAACTAGGTATTTAGGAGGAAAGGACACAGAGTATTTCAAGTATAACTAGGACAGACGTACTTCGGGGTCTCCCAGTTCGGGACCGAATTAAGTCCCACTTCAGAGGACTGAATGTGGTGTGCAGAATACAAATTAATTGAAAGGGGATATCAGAAGCTTCACTGGAAACTACATTCAGTGTAATAGATGTTTGTGAAAGAAACTCAACGGAACAGAGATATGTTACTGAAACTCAAAACAACATCACCACCGTCGTGGTGTGGATGGGCAGACTCATACACAGAGATGCTGAAAGCAAGACATCCTCGCAGATGTTCCACGGACTGAAACAAACTTACGGAACGAAAGCATGAAACAGCGAGCATGAGAAGAGCGAGGCAAGAGGAAGAAAAACATAGGGACATTTCGTCCTGGTATAGTTTGCGGCTTACCTCAAAGTATGTGTTAGGTGAGTTAAGGACGGGTGAGGCTTGTTAGCAATAGGTTAGGTTCGGTTCAGCTGGGATAAGTGCCTAACATATCTTATAGAAACTGATTAAATTTTAACCTCGGATGGGCAACATGCTACAACGACACCTCCATTTCGATTAGAGCACCATTCGTTGGGACTGCGAGGCGTAAACCATAACGCTGTGCCCCACTAATAGCTAAAGTTCGCTTATATGAAAAACTTGTGTGAAGTAAACAAAGAAATTGGAGATCGAATTCCATTAGTATCTCCTAATGCGGAATATTTCACATTTACGCCCTTTCACGAGACTGCAAATTTCGGGCACGTGCCCGAGCCCTTGACCTTTACGTACCGCTCGCCAGAAGAATGTACAGGAACCGGTCCATTGCATGCATTCTCTACGTGCCCCACACTGCCATGAAACACGCAACGCCGCCTCCATTTGGGGTGAAATTCGTAGATGATTCCAGGGCAGGGATGGAACTATTATGTACAGCAAACCTTGATTGCGTGGCTCGCTGCATTATTGCGAGTTACAAGTTAAAGTCAGTGACTGGGCCGAGTTGGAAATCCTGTAATGCAACCTGCCAAGAGCAACGAAGTCACAGTGAACAACATGAATGTCCATTACCGGTCGTGAATGTAATAAGAAAAACATACCGTAGTTACTGAAAGGAAACAAAATGCATAAGTCTCAAAGATGATACGAGCTATTTGGAAATGCAAAATAACAGGGCATTACACGTGGCAGCCAACGTCTAAGCATTTAAAGCTGCTGGACACCCAATGTAAAGAAAGGCAATAACTGCACAGTCCCCTCTCGGCCCTGACACTTGCGGGCAAGACAAAGAAAGAGTGAACGCTCACGAGGGTGGCCGAGCGACGTGCTCTCGTGATGTCCTTGTCGGTCTCCCAAGACACTCCCTCGTCTTTCTTGATGAACTCACCACAGTGACAAACGAACCAGGGTTCACGACTCGACTACTTCCTCTCCATGCACAATGCATTAGAAACCGATGCAGCTTAGCATTGTGTAGAACACACCCTCATCTTTTTCGATGAAAATATCACAGGGATAAACGCATGCAAGAAATAAGAATCCAGAAGCATTCTTTGCTCGAGAGAAAATACTACTACTACGAACGTAGCTATATACACCTATAACGCAGTCACTAAGATTGTCAGGCAGGATGATCAGAGGCTTAGGATTAAAACGAATCGAATGGCACTCCCTTCGCCTTAGTGAACGCATCAGTGAGTGGCCTTCCGAGGTTAGATACTTATGGCACTCCTTGATATGAACACATCAGTATATATGACCACACTCAACTCACGTGACTACCCGAACCTCTCGCACAGAAGCTACTGCCCACACGGTACAGACTACACCGCATTGGTAACAATCAGTTGACGCGATTCTTGTAAGGCGTATGAAGAATATTAAGTCTATTAACTTTACAAATTAGAAAGAGCATACTCTCTCCATCGCGATAAACGAATGTGCTTCACAAAAATTCAATATTATGCATCAGAAAAAAATAGCAGTCTGAAGCAGTCAAATAACAAAGAGTCGTCGAACGTCGTAATGAATAATCAGTGCATTCATTATTTTTTTTTAAATTCAGTCCAGAATAATTTTACCAGTTCTGATTCCAAGAACAGTGCGCACATAAATCGTGCATAAATTTGTGCCTCATAGCTGAAGGAAGAGATCCGACAGCAGAATCGTACAGACTTCATCATACTCACGAGTAACTTGAAGAATGCGCAACAAGAAATGCGCAGTTTTAGGCCGTCAAATTCTATAGCTAGCTAACGAGGGTGAGTGCCGTGCGAACTTGCATGCATATATTGCTAAAGAATTGATCGTCAGGAACTTTTATGTACAGGTACGGCGTAACACTTCACATCGTACAGCTAAGTGTTTATATTTTGTAATTTATAAGTCACGTGGCTCACTTAATACGAAGACGGAATTTCTTTTAAACAGAGGCGAAATATAAAAGGAAACCACGTTCCTAAAGAGCAATAAAACCGCTGCGAAGAAAAAATACTTAGTACCGAGAAAGTGAAAATGTGACTACATCAAGATACGTCAACTTCACAATTTAAAAAAAAAAAAAAATTGCAAGTAAATTTTAGATAACCTTGGTAACTCTTGGCAATGTTTAACTTCAAAGAAATTTCGTGAAAATGTTAGAAGAGAGAGACTCGGCACAGAATAACAGTGTTTTTTTTTTTTGTATTATTATTATATTCCTAGTTTAAGCCTCCCTGCCCACAGAGTACACTGTGATCCAAAAGAATGCAATGGTTATGAAACACTATAGACTGTCACCAGTAAATCATGTACAGTATGCACAGAATAGCAACATGTGCGCTTAACTCCAAACAGCCCGCACACGCAGCAAGGCCTGCAGCAAAGGGCACGGTGGCATTCAAACACCGCGTCCACACACCACACGATAAGCTCCACCAAGGCGAAGATTGATGCTCTGGCAGAATCTGGGTCGCCAGAGCGCAGTATCATTGCTTTGATATGCACGAAGGTCTTCCGATGTGATCAACAAAATTTTTCTCTGTCCATTCCAATTGGAATGTTGTAGATCAGAGGCAGTGCAAAGCTTGGATGTATGCACACTTTCCATTTCTGCTGGGTCGAAATCGTGGAAGGCGATGGGACTTTCACAAAAATAGAATTTAAATGTACTAATGAACTGCAAGAAACTAAATTTGCGCGTAGCTTCCAACTTCATACTGAATTAATGTGCGTAGTATTTTACCGTAGGCAACATATTTCTATTAATGCAAGGCAACGTAGATGAATGGAAAAAATGCCTGGCTGTCAGCTGCGTAACAGCCGAACCATGACTAGTTAACTCAAGTGCTAGCGAGATAAAAATATGCACCGTATATTATCCCTGCCTATACATGAGAAAAATAGAGCAGACGGTACACTATTTTTAAATATGAAAAAATTCTGGTAGTTTCTCAAAGTTGAATGATTCGCTAAAAATTTCATTCTAGCCCAAAGTGATAACTTGTGTTGCTATTCATTGTTAAAAAAATAATAGCAAATCCCTCTGCAAATGGCGGTAATGTCACGTATTTCTAAAACTGACGAACCTCTCGCTTCAAAGCTGAGGCCATCAGTTCTCTGCAATGTCAGTTATGAACGCTGGACACAGTTTACTAAGCATGCAATATTAATTACTAGAAAGGAGCTCTTAATATGTCGGCAGGCATGTTGTTCCACTGACGGGATGACATGTTCCACAGAATGCTTGCTTCCCCTACATTCCCAAGACAATTGCTGTAGCCTACACCTTAGGAAACCGTGACGTTGTACTACTAAATGCGCTACCAATGAAGTTGCAGTGCATTTTCTGGTGGTTACTCTATATGACTGTGAATGTGATTCCTACAATTAACGACAGACGATGTTCTACACAGTCAACCTTTCTGGATTTTCCCAGTTTTGGAGGTCTCTTTTTCAAGAGATTTCTCTGTTTTGGGAGTCTCTCGATTTGAGAATTTCTACTATATTGATTGTAACCATAGTGGTGACCCATTGATGGTATAAAGTACTTCTACAATAGTAAAACGGAACGCAACAATGCCAGAATCATAAAGCAAACGTTGCAATAACATGAAAATATTTTGCTGCTCTTAAATGGGATGTTTCTATGATGGCTGGGCACAGAAGAAGCCAAATAAAATGTACGTTATTTTTTGGTACATAGATACTATCATTTTGCTTGTATTTATGGTCCCCACCGTTAGCAGACAACAATCAGGCACACATTGGTCTTCCACCAGAGATCACAAGGTTAATAGAGACGGGAGATCACGGACACGAGGCCTGTCGTAGTTACTGCTGCCAGATCCTTCCAGTGACTCCGGACCATTCCATGCACGAAATCGCATCACTAATATTTAAAAATGATAAGTAGGCAAGGGTGACCTTATATGCATAATTCTGTGAACAGATATATATTGGAATTCAGAATATGATCCTTCTTTTATTATTATTATTAGTAGTAGTAGTAGTATAGCTTTTACCGCTGATACATGGAAACGACAGCAGCTATATAGGAACTTGGACTTAAAAAAATAAGGCGGTCATTCACGAAGGTGTTCATGTAAAAAAAAAATACAGTCAACTGCTACGCACAAAAATAGGTAGTGAAGAATCAAGGCTCAAACGCTAGCCCGGCGTTACTCACTTGCTTTGAAGTTAGGACCCGGTCTCATTAATGAGTCTTATACTGATCATACTTACATTTCCCCATTTTAACTGCGCTCTCACTGATCTGTGGCATCGAATTCCACAACGTGCTAAGCAAGGCCGTAAGAATTACGAAGCTCTTCAGTATCAGGATTCGCTATCAAATCAAACTTCCGCCGGGGGAGCGGGTTGCTGACAATAAAATGACGTTTCGATGAAGGAAATGCTACAGAAAAGAAAAAAAAAAACGGAACTCGCCCAAGGTTTGCAGAGGGCGTGGCAGTCGTGACGCGCTCGCCGACTGAGCAAAGTGAGCCGCAGAGCAAACAAAGAGAAGAAAGAACTTAAACTTCGCAGTCAGGACTGGGGCGTGAACTTTTGAATTCTCACTTTCAGGTATTTTGCTGGATCTCAAACTCCTGCAGTACTCGCCGAAACCGTTCATTGCATTGCACTACCTACAGTAGAACCTTAATGCTATTTATACCAGGCTATGTTGTGTTGCTACGAGGGTTTTCTGCCCCATTGTAGAATACATACAGGAAATAGAGCCATTCATTATAGAGCGGTGTCAGTGCTCTGTACAGATAGTGTTAGCCCTTCAATTGAAGAAGTAATATTGTTTAACCTCTAAATAACAATCAGCCACTTGTCATATATGGGACATGAATTACAAATTAAATTATAAATAAGGCTAAGACTCTCTCAACATAGCGCGGTGTTTCAAGAGAAGGAGAGGCTAGAGATTCGTAATATGCTGAGGAAGGTGTGGGATCCATACATGAGGGGACTCCCGCCCGGGAATAACACCCATGGGTAGAGCGAGTCGGGAGAGTAAAGGAAGAAGCCAGAGTAAGTAATCGTCAGTGGACGTATGAGACCGGGAATGAGCGCAGCGGGCATGAAATTATTTAGAGATGTTCCGACGGCCCAGCTGAGCCAAAAATAACTATAGGAGGTCCGTTATAGGGGGTGTAACCCCACAAAATAGGATGGGTGCACCTAACTAACCTAATATTAAATCAGGTACAGAGTAGTACATGAAATACGGAAGCTTGATGTTGTTTGAATAGTCATGAACTTCGCACACCGTTGTAAGTTAAATTCGTTTCTCCAAAAGTCACATATTTGAATGAGGCAACAACTGGCATCATGTAACCCAGCTTATAGTAAACAGAGTGCGTCCGAAAAATGGTTCTCCTGTCTCAGGCCAGGGCATTTATTCTGCGATCGAAAGTTTTGCGTTCCTTTTGCACGCTGTGCAGGAAGAGTATTTTGTGTTTCGGGCAACATTTCCCATCCAGAATAGAAAATGAGAACAAGAAAGGAAATAAAGTTGCAGTCGCGAGCGCGTAATTAATGTAAATTTAATGTAAAGTTGGCCTTCGCCGACCAAATTCGGCGGCTGACGAGGTTTTTCAAAATTTTAGATAATTACACGCTCGCAATTTCGGCTTTTCTTCCCTCTCATTTTCGATTCTAGAATAGAAATGTTAACCTGAAAATCAAACTTCCTTCCCGCGCAGAGAAACAGCCAAATCTTCAATCGCGGAATAAAGTATCCCGTATGGACCAAGCTATAATGCACAGATCATTATATCTTATTGCACAAGACACTACCCCGATCCGATGATGATTCGCCGTCCAAAACTGTACTAATGAGACCAGTATCCTGGATGGAAGTTTAGTATTCCGTCTTCGTCATAGCTCGTCCGAAGCTTTCACATCCTCGTCCTCCTCGCCTCGACTGCATTGCGTCATGCACTCGCCGCTGTACAGGCGATGCGTCAACACCCAGGAAATTTTCCAGGTTCTTATCGAGTTAGAGCATGGGCGAGTATCAAGAAATATTCTCAGTATTTCCTTAGAGCGTCAATGTGTATAATTTTTTTTCGCGTCTATTTTACACTGTTTGAGGGTGAAGCAGTAGCCGAATAATTGTTGCTAAAGTAATTAAATTCAGGAGTTTCTAATAACAATGGTTCATAGTCGGCTGGTCAGGTCAAAAGATATACAGTACTCGAAAAGTTCTAATACCCATTTATTGAGAGCATGAATTTGTAGTAAAGTTTTTTTTTTTTAGAACTTGCTCTCCTATCTTATGTGCATAAGTTTATGCTGGTAAATAAATACGGAGGAAGTACGGATACGGATTGACAAACGAGAAAATTTATAGTTGTGGTGCTCAGAGGATCCCAGTTCAAGTCTCGATCGACTCTCTTCTTACGAACTATTATTCACACAATATTTCACTGTAGATCTTAAACAAAAACCTCAACATCCAAATGAAAGTAGAATATAAAAATACCATTATAGCTGCTAGTTCATCATGAACAGTTACAAGCTCCGGCGACTGTATATAGAGAAGAGGAGAATCAATAATTGTCGTCTGCGACTCTAAGGAAGAATAACGATGTCCGCGAGAAACCACCAAGAGATGACATCACAGGGAACGGATGTTACATCTGCATAGCGCTTGTATCTCACACGCACATGTAATTATCACACGTAACGCAGATCTTACGTATACGCAAAAACCTGCACACTGTGCACACATTTTAATAACCGAGCATGCTTGCGTAGGTAACGTACAAACGATGTACACGACGGGACATTGCTGTGTTGTTGGCAAGTGTGAACCTCTACGGTGTGAGGTAGATGCGACTTTTTAGTATTAATATTATTACTAGTGCACCAAACGCAACCCTTTTGTTGAATAAGTCATGAAAGTATGTATTTGAAAATATCTTACCATCCTATCGATAAAGTTCAGAATACTCCAAATTTCACCATGTCCACAAGTCCACGAAGTTCACCAAGTGCAGAAAATCAACCAAGTTCACAAAGGCCCGTGACAAGGCCTTCACTAATAACCCGGGAATTCCCGGGCTCGCATCCTGGATATGGTTTGGCAAAAAAAAAAGTTGGGTGCCTTGCAATTTTTTTCTCCGGTATTAGATAGGGAGAAAACAAGGCTTCGAACAGACGGACAGCCGGACGGACGGACTGACAGAGGACAGACGGCTCTTTTATTATAGTATAGATTATTATTTCCATTATATTCCTAGTTTAAGCCTCCCCACCCACAGAGTACACTGTGATCCAATGAGAGGGAGAAAGAAGGGACATAAAGAATGCCAAGAGAAACGTGGAACCCATGCACGAGTCAACGCGCATGGGAACAGCAAGTCGGGAAAGAAGAGGATAATCAGAATAAAGCATGAGCATTGAGCAAGTATAGAAGTATGAAAATGGAAGGAAGTAAAGTGGGCACGAAACACAGACTTCCCGAAGGCCTAGCTTATGGCTAAGGTAACCTAGACGAGCCCCCTGGGACAGCCGCGCCCCAGACAGGCGAGCCTAACTAACCTAACCCTACGGCCCATCCTATGCCCCAGGGGCGGTAGATGCCATCCTAGCTGTAGAAAACTGAGCTGCGGTGAGGTGCCAGGATCGGTTGTTCATGATTGCTCTCCAATGTTATCACTTCGTATGATATTTACGAGCTATCGAAAAAACAGCAAGCCAAATCGTACAACAGAAATCTGCAAACAATCTTTCATATGTTCACAACCGCAGTAAATAATATCAACCTACAGGAAACAGCCTGCCTAACTGCAAAAAATCGAGCTGTCGAGAAATACTAAAATCAGCTGGTACAAAGATCACTTCGTAGCCCATATCTAAATTTACGAATCTACTAGACCCACTC
Source organism: Parhyale hawaiensis (assembly GCA_001587735.2). NCBI lineage: Eukaryota > Metazoa > Arthropoda > Malacostraca > Amphipoda > Hyalidae > Parhyale > Parhyale hawaiensis. The sequence goes on from LQNS02000138.1 coordinate 17,728,413, forward strand.
GACCCAACAGTAAAAGAACGATCCTCGTTGAGATAACAGAATCTCAATATTTAATCCACAGCAAACGAACCTGACGAACATGAAGTTAACAGCTGACCCAAAAGAAAAAAGAACGCGCCGTCGTGTGACACAGAGATCGGCTGTTCCCAGGTCTGCCATACGTGACGCCGACGTGTTCAGTGTGTTGAGAAACGTCCCACAGCAGCGAATGATAGTCCCACAAATTATTGCAGGCTTTGCCACCACGCATGCAATTAAATGTAACAAAGAAGCGTAAAATAACTATTTCAGTGCCTCCCCGTCTCTCAGCGCAATGGTTTGGTAACGAACCCTACGCAATGAAATTGTAAGTCCTTTTGAAAATACAAAAAGGTTCAGAAGGCCGTGTACTGAACTGCCATTGCTACAAAATTAAATAAACTTACGAAAGGTTGTGAAGATCGAACGAACCAGTTAGAGCTACGCCGAAACGTGAAAAAACATGGTCGCCCCCCAGTTTAAGGTGGTACAGCAGTTAAGCGCAGTATACGAAGCTAGATCCATGGAAATATTTAACGACTTTGTGCTTTTTCGGCAGTGAAGACAGGCAGTGACCTTAAAAACTGCCGTGCAACTACAACAGCAATGTGCTGATTAAAAAAAAAAAAAAAATTCACGGTCGAGTACAGTAACAAATTTTGACTGAGCGTAAGCACTGCAACTGCAGCAGTGGTCCATGGCGCGATGCCACCAACGACCGGGTGCACTGGTAGCAGAGGGGAACATTTCAGAGTAAGAGCCGAAACAAACCAAAAGCAGTTCAGCGAGAAGCTGACAGGCAGTTTTTGAGAAGCACGAAATGCATTGGAGCGCGCACACCGAACAGCGGCTGTTGATCAGGCCGCTGCCGCTGTTCGGTGTGCGCGCTCCAATGCATTCCGTGCTTTTGAAAAACTGCCTGCCAGCTTCTCGCTAAGCTGCTTTTGGTTTGTTTCAGCCCTAAGTCAAGTGGGATAACTGAAGCTGAAACTTTCGTGTTTTAAGTTCGTGCGCTACAAATCCTGACAATTTCTTCAATTGAATATCAGCAGGTGGTTCTATTTTAATACCTATAACTAATCGATGAATGAAATTTTCAAATAACGAAGGAATTGTACAAATGACAATGAAGCTATTCCAATTTTAACAACTGTATTACTTAGCTCACGAGCATTGCGCCTCGGAAGTTCGAGCAACGCTAACACAGTTGAGTAATGATCAATCACGGCTGTATTTTTTGAAATTTATTATCAAGGAACAATACGTCCGAGCATTAGACCTTTCCTTTCAAGGCGGGTTTACAAGACAGTTTATTGTTCTATTGTTGCCCGTACATACTGCACTGGGTCCGAATGCGTAACTAAGTCCCTTTGAAGAGTAGAACTGTGCACAGCCGTTCAATTAAATTCACTCCAAATTTGCAGATGCTGTATATCTGAACTTTATTAGCTACTCTTGCTTCGTCAGCGGACACGATGACTGACATATTGTTTGTTATATATTTCGGTGGACACTCAGTTGTGCTTACAAAAGTGCAAGAAAATATTCTGAGGCTGTTTACGACACCACGCAAGGGAAGCAAAAGTCAACCGTGTGAACCCGTCTGTAAGGGCCATACCCGTACGAGCGACATGCAGATTATTGTACTCACCGTTTGCAGATCTTAGCTGCTTGTGCCCAGGAGTGTCTGATGTTGAAAAATCTGTAGCACTGTTCTCCGTGCAGCGTCCAGTCTGCAAGAAAACAACTGAAGTTATTAACCCTGATGTGTATTATCGTCAATATTATAGACGTGAACTATTTAGTTTTCATTAACACCGATGTTTCTAGACGGGAAAAGTAAGAGATGGGTAGAATGTCACGAAAAACAGGGAGCCCATATGCATGTGCCGAGAATCACAGCGTATGGTAACGGCAAATCAAGAACGAGTAGGTCATAAAAATAAAGTCCTTAGCAGTAAAAAAAAAAAAGAAGAGCTCTGAGGTGGGCACCGAGACAAAATCTTGTCTGCAACGGAGAGTTATTTATGGCGAGGAAACCTGCCTTACCTACAGCCCGACACTTACGTTTGGGACTTATTAAACTGTGGGGTCTCCTTGCGGAATGGCTCCCCATAAACAAACGTAAAGAGAGCATAGGCGAAAATTTAACAGAACTAATCTAATCCTACTGGATGTATGATCTATCTCATGTCGACTGAGGAGCTTTGCGTGCATATTTTGCTGAATTAAAAAATGCAAACTAAGAGGCAACATCATATCCTAAGCAAATTACGTATTATAGCTCAAGGTTGCACTGGTTATTTCACCTTTGGAAAGTAGTCTTGACACAAGCATGCACTAGAACATCCGTGCCCTATCGAGTGTTTAATCTACAATACTAGAGGGCCCAGCCGTCAAAAACAACGGGAAAAGTTTTGTGATTGAGCTTTTTATTGTTCCGGTTCTCTGTATAGGTTTCGCTGTATTACAGGTCTCATCCCTGCAGGCCTGATCTTCCATTAGTGAAACGCAAGCTGTACAACCATGAGTTTTGAAATAGCAAAATATCCCCCCTGCAAGATAAGGAGTGAATATCAGCTTGGAATTGATTAAGCGTTGAGCTGCACTAAGAAAAATATAGTTCAGTCAAATGAATTCACTGGAAATGCCCAGGGCTCACCGTGTTGTGGATACCAACTGATTGTTGAACCACCGGCGTCGAAGTTTGGGTGCGATGTTAGTTCAATACAAAAAGGCGTCTGTTCAGTGTGAAGATTTAACTACTACGATATCATTCAGCAATGAAAGCGGGGATCCAGAGGCCGGAGATCCAGAGCTATATTTGTCACCGGTACCCCAAGCGCTGAAATTGTATGGTATCTCAACTTGCTTCTCAGTGCATAAATTTTCTCCTATTAAACTCTCTGCTGCGTGACGGAGAGACGGACCAACATTGGAGCGAGCAAGCAAGCACGAGAGCAAGGGAGGGAGCAAGGGAGCAAGAGAGCAAGCAAGGGAGCAACCAACAACTGTGTTTTATTATGTAGTGGATAATAAAGACCGATGCGTGTTTATCGGTTTCTTTATTTATCTGTTTATCCATTTTCTGTCACGCATTTACAGAACGGACAGGCGGAAATTAGCCCAGGTTGGAAACTCTGGTTGTCCTCTCAAGCTCCATTAAAAAGTGATCGGTAAAAATAGGATGGGTTGCAGAAGATGGCAAACTTATCTTAATGAGGGACAGTTGAAATTCAAACGATGAAGACATCACAGGCTTAGTCTGATTGGTACGAGTTTTAGCTCTTTCATATATCGAATCTGCGGCAAAGTATCGGGCGACCATATATCTGAATGCACTTCTTGCATTGCCGAAATTGAAATCGCATCAGTGAAGATATCTGAAGCTTCCATTGGCACTCTCATGCATCTTGATTCGTAGTTTCTTCTCTCAGATGATTTCGTTGCTTCATCTATTTTCCCAAATTTAATTCAATGGTCGATGCAACCAAGGAGCTTCTAATGGGAAGAGCAAGCCCAAGCACTCTCTGGGCGAGTAAACACATGGCTTTGTCACGTGATCGAAGCTGGCGTTTGGAGTCCTTAAAAGTGGCTGAAGTGGCAGTGGTNTACAGGATACAAGTTTCCTTTACTTACTTCCATCCGCTCGGAATTTCGTCGATAGTTGATGGCTATAAAAATTTGAGCTCAGGACTCCTTCCTATAATTATAGGCTGCGTGGGGCAATGCCGCTCTCCGATTGAATAAGCCACTCAGCCAGTTTATGGGAAAAGTTTACTCGCAACGCTTTCGTAGGATAAATAGAGAGGGTGCGCTCCTCTCAATTAGAACCTCCTTGGATGCAACAGCTTTCACTCAACAAAAACCACTGGACCTGCATAAGCTAGCCTACCGTATCCAAAATACCAAATCTAAGTACTTTGGGCGTTGCTGATCAGGCTGCAATAAGCCATGAATTTTCTCAATTTCAAAGAGGGAAAAAATTTTCGATACTGAGCGGCTGTGAGGCCGTAAACGCTTATCTCAGGGTGCCTATAGGTTAGCAGTTGTAATAACGAATGTATTATCAATGAAGAAGTTCATCACAAATTCTTTGCTGTCATTTTATGACAGCGCGGGCCCTCTAGTAATGATAAGGTATTTTATACCAATGACAATTAAATATTTTGGAGATAGGCGGGCTGCATGGAATCTTGTACACGACTAGAAAATAAGGTGCACATTTATTTACATTGGTACTTTCAGATGAGAAAGCAAGCGGAGGTGCTGGATTATTACTGCACTGGTGAGGTGCTGCGTGAACGTAATGTAATGGAAGCAACATTAAAGTAATCTAAAAACTTAAATCATAGAAATGAGAAAATATATTAATTAAAATTTGACAAAAAGTGTAATCCACAATATAATAAAACACAGTTGTTGGTGGCTTGCTTGCTTCCTCGCTCCCTTGCTCCCTTGCTTGCTCCAATGTTGGTCCGTCTCTCCGCCTCGCAGTTAAGAGTTTAATAGGAGAAAATTCAAGTACTGACGAACAAATTGAGATACCATACAATTTCAGCGCTTGGAGTACCGGTGACAAATATAGCTCTGGATCTCCGGCCTCTGAATTCCCGCTTTCATTGCTGAATAACATCGTGGTAGTTGAATCTTCACGCTGAGCAGACGCCTTTTTATATTGAATTTACATCGCATCCAAATTTCGAAGCTGGAGGTTCAACAATCAGTTGGTATCCACAATACGGTGAGCCCTGGGCATTTCCAGTGCATTCTTCTGACTGAACTAGATTTCTTAATGCAATGCAACTTAACGCTTGATCAATTCCAAGCTGATATTCACTCCTTACCTAGCAGTGGGGATATTTTGCTACGCAATTCTCATGGTTGTACAGCTTGCGTTTCACTAATGGAAGATCAGGCCTGCAGGGATGAGATCTATGAGAACCAGAACAATAAAAAGCTCAATCACAAAATTTTTGCCGTCATTTTCGACGGCTGGGCTCTCTAGTACGACTATAATCGAGACACTTTCTACTCTTGCTGAAAAACACAGAGGAGGAAATTTCTTAATAATGAAATCTAAGCGGAGTAATGGAACAGGAAAGCACACAAGTGACGCTTTGCGAAGTGGAAGAAGATTAACTATTTGCGTCGAATGTGTTTGAGTGAGAACTTTCAGTCGCAGACCCGAGCCAAAAAGCCTGATACGGAGCACTGCGACTCATTAAAGAGCGACTCAAAGAGCGAGTTGGCACGCACTGAATAGCAAGTATCAAAAGTTTGCTTTATATTCTGCTTGGATGCCAAGCATCCTAATCAGCCGAGCCAGTAAAGTGTCCCCAAAAAGAAATTCGTGCTGTTGAGCCTGCTGCAAGTACAACAAAATCAGCTCTAATCCTGGGGTCTATCCTGACATGGACAACCAAGGCAGAAGAGTAATGATATCCGCAGATCTAAATTCAGACATCTACCAGATAATATCGGAAGCATATCTGAGAAGTGGCCGACGTACCCGACAGAAATAAAAAAAAATTATAAATCATTAACGCGCTTTCGACTATTCCAGTCCCCCACAACGTGAAAATACTACACCATTTTTTTATGAGCTAAGAAAGAGAGATAAGAAAGCTCATCAAGATACAAAGTCAAGAGAGTCAATTCAATTTCCACAGTTTGATTACTTTTGCTATGCCTCCAGCGCTATTACGTTATCATGTCTTCAAAACAAGTCTGTTACAGTTTCAAAAATGTCCCCTGATAACCCTCGGCTGGCTGCTGCTAGATTCGTAGGTCCTATGAGCTTCAATGGGCAAAGCGCAAAAGTTAATGTGATACCGGTAGTGAGGTGAGCACTTAAGTAAATCCAGCATCAGTAATGAGGTGAGCTCATAGAAATCCGGCACCGATGATGAATGAGGTGAGCCTATAGGTAAATCCGGCGGTGATAGCGAGGCGACCATATAACTATAGAGGCCGGGTAGGACAGGCGAGCAGTGAACACAGCACAGCTACATCTGACCGCGCAGCACCGTAATGCATCCGCAAATCGACAGCGGCGGCAGCGCCGTAAAAGGCTGGTCAGCTCACGAGACTTTCAGCTGCTCTTCCAGGACTAAGGATCATTTATTTATTAAATGTCGGGACAGACGGACAAACAGATCATAAGAAAAACGGTAGTTTGCTCCTCGTAACGTTGCTAATAATTCCTGCAAATATCATGGAGATTCGCTCATAACTTTTTGAGTAATGTTCCCAAGAAAACACACGAAGACAAACAAATACAAGCATGAACGGATTGTCGCCATAAGTTAAGTATGTAATTGTTCTCCCCGAAAATGTAAACAATTCCTGTATATTTCATGGCGATCCCTCCATAACTTTTAGATTTATATTGGTGGAAGACAGAAAAAAAGAGTGACAGACAAACTCCGATACAAACAGAACCATATTGGCTGAGATAATAATGTAATATAAAGTGGTCATGGCCAGTGGAGTATGGCTCGAAGAAAATAGCATGAGGCAGTGAGAATAATCAGCCGTGTTGTTACAGTATAATTAGTACTGTCTTGAATAGACTATAGGGTTCGGATTGGCTCTCAAAAGTCAGTCCTTTCGCGTGCTGTCTTACGTAAACGCAATGCATCAAAATTCATGCGACCGATGGTGCGCATATTCGTTATCATCCCTTATACTATTCGCCTGCGTACAAATATCTCTAAGCATTCGTTTAATATTCAGCCGTACATTTCACAGGTAAGTGCATCATACTCTGAGTTATTTCTACATACCACTCGGTTTCAAGCAAAGAAATTGGTTTTCCAAGAGAATGTGAAAAGAGTAAGGAACCGTTCTTTTCCTATACGCAGTCAACATCGATAATTTCCAGATGTTCCTCACTGCTGTGCAACACCGCAGAATCGCTGAGCTCGTCAGTCTTGCTAACCGTAAGACCAACACGCATCTTCGTGAGATCGCTGAACTTCACCCGCGAATTCGTCCATGCAAATATAGGCTCTAGCCTTGCTGATTAAACAACAAATCAGCAACATGGAGGCTGTTTCTCGCTCCAAGACACGCATTGTTTAGAGGCAAGGAGCGAAAGGGAGAGGTGCATGGAGGGCCGCTAACGGTGCATGATACGATCTTTGTTAACACTCGACAAAAATGCCAAGCTCAACTTGAAAGTCATCGTCGGCGGTCGAGAACGGTTCCAATGGTTGTCTTCCATAGACGACCAGATTACTTCTGTCATCAAAAGAGTTAATCGAGAAATAAAACAAGCATGACCTTTGCTCTCGAGACGCTTCCATTTCTGAGATTTGGACCGTGAATTAAAAGAGGTTTCTTGTTTACTCATGAGTTGATGGCTGGTACGGGAATGAAATCTAGGGCACTTGGGCTGCCTGCAGTGCAACGATCTTCCCTAGACGCTAATTAGAATTCGCTCTTTGAGTTCCGAAGAAAGAGCACTGCAAACATGTTATTCAAGTTGGAAGTTATTGATGAAAGTTGGATGTACCGGTGTTAGCATGCAGGGACACTTCACCTGTCTGCGCACCCGAGACAGGGAAGAAAATATAAAATTCTCAATCATGCGTCATGTATCGTTCTATCTACACAACCTGCTTGTCCCTGTAGGTATGTACGCCAAAGTATGTCACGCGCTTCCGTATCATTGACGCAGTAGTGTACACATATTGTCTCAGAACGTGTCACATGCTGTTATAACTGCTATAGTCGTGACTTGTTCATGCCCATTTTATACGCACACGAATCTTTAAATAAAAACTTTACTTAAAGCGATTCCTTAGAGGGTTTCTCCTCGAAGCAGCAGACGGCGTGTCAGGCACAAGAGGCTTCAACTCTGCGTTCGTGAGGTCAGTCAGGTATTTGAGTTCAGATCGAGGCACGTCACTTGCCGTCCCAGAACTAAATTAGGCTTAAGGTAAAACTGGAGAAAAAATGAGTACATTTACGACGCAACTTCCAAGAATAACGATTAAGACTGAGTCACTAGCTACATACAGTGAACACGCACTAGAGCGACACATTTAAATAAAAGTTTCAATATTTACCATTTCAGCATTTTTTTACGTTTATGGAAACTGAAAATGCATAATTACCTATTTAAAATTTTTACGTTTATATCAGCGAAGCAAGACACCATGATGCAATTTACAGAAGCGGCATCAAGTTTGCGCGAAGAACACCTGAAACAGCCACTGACAAAGTTAACCTTACCACACGGCCAGCCCGACAGCTCGAGTGTGCGGCGCGTCACTCCCCGAATTCCTGAGGCGCGCTTGCCAGGAGACAAAAAGTCGCAAGAGCGCCGGGGCAGCGGCCGGTGTCATTGATCTGAAGGGCAACGAGTGGCTGGAGGTGCTCTGGGGAGCTCGCCGAGCTACGGATATTCTGGGCGAGCTGTAGGGGCGGTGACACATGCGGCAGGGCGTCTAAGCCCAGTTTGTACGCAAGAGCAAGTACGATGTGTTTTCCACTTACAATCAACTGTACGTCAAGAGCATGGGTTATCATAGTGTGAGTGACAATCACGTTTCCATTGCGGATGCAGCAGAGAACGATGTGTCCTTCAGTCAAGAGTTGCCAATAACTTTAATTGTAGACGTTTGTGATCCCGCTTTTACTATACCACAAACACTGGACATTCACAACGATTAAAAATAATATTGTACAAAAAGGAAACGACTGAAATAAAAGGAAGGTGTAGTAGGAACTTAAAGGGGATCAACCCAGCGAAACTCAAGGATTTTGGGCAACATTATAAATTTTTTATATGTTACTGAAAACAAAACGAGTCTTTAGGTAGTGGGAAAGTGTGTCCTAAAATTTTATGGGACTAGTGGCACTAGAACCCTCGCCAATGAGGGGTCCAAAGGGAGGGGGGCAGGGGGTCAAAATTATCAATGGTAGACCGATTGTTTCAAAATTTGCATAGGTACATGTATTTTTGAAAGAGAAACACATTTTGCTTCTACAACTTTTGTGATTTAGGCCTTAGTTCTTGTGCTACTTGGAAATATATATATATACCTGTAGTATTATATAGGACCCCTAGAAAGGGGTCTTAACGGGGGGCCGATGGGGGTCAAAAATCATACAATGATGCATGCATATTTGTAGATGCTAATATAACATAAATACAGCATTTAAATTTCATGCATAGGGCAAACATGTTATGGTATTATTATAACGTTTCAGCAAAAAATTTCACGTTTTTTACCTCTCCTGTAAAATGTAATTTTTCCACCTGAAAATGAATAGAAATCATAAGTTTTTTATGCTAGATAAAAACAATGACAGTTTTGGAATCCTTGAAACATTTCTAACAAAACTATGAAGGTGGATTTTCCATTTTTGCTCTCATAAATTTTTCATCACAGCCAAAGCCGAAAATTTTGTTCTCCAGTTAGCGATAAAAAAAAAAACGCACATCAAAAGAAAAAAAAATAGAAAAGGGAAAATCTGGCTTCATAGTTTTGTTATAAATGCTTCAAGAACTTCAAAACTGGTTTTAAATGCTTCAAGAACTTCAAAACTGTTTTTTTTTATCTAGCATGGAAATGATTCCATTTCTATTCTTATGAAATTTCACAAAATATATATATTTCTCATTATCTAAAAAAATAAGACATAAATCAAAAAAGTTGTCTGAGCAAAAGGGGTTTCTTTTTCAAAATTACATATACTGTGCAAATTTCAGAACAATCGGTCCACAAATAAAATTTTTTTGAGTAATCTGGGTTGATCCCCTCCAACGCCCGCGCTGCTGCTATGAACAGTACATTAATTAACACGTCGGAGCGCAGTGAAGTAGAAGCGTAAAACAACTGGCAATTTCCCTGAGGATTACGAAATAAGCAAAGCTGGGCATCTAAAGCAATGTCTCGAAATGGCAACCAAGGCTTCAGTAATCTACAGGGCACCTTGATTCCTTCCTAATCTAAGCTCGTGGCCACTGGCCAGTTCTCAGCTACCAGGGAGATCAAGGATGCCATACAAGTGGGAGCAAATGGGAGAGAGGAAAGGATATTATGGGTGCAGTGGTGCACACTGCTCGTGTTACATCCAAGCAATGGAAAAGTTGGTAGGAACAACGTTAATTAGAACGGATGAATTATAAGTGAAAAGGTTTTACGTTACAGCGGCTACTCATAACTAAAAGTTAAACACAATATTTTTCAGGTTTGTTTTCGTTCCCGTTTCCCCTTCGTAAACTGTACTGTAAATCACGTCTTCTTCAGCGGATTATGCCTTTTTTTTTATTCGCTGGTACAGAATTCATGCAAAAGATTCAATTTACAGTTAAAAATACCATCGGGGTGAGTCACTACAAGAAGTGCGCTCGACAGCATTAAGCAAATGGTGGCGGAAATTACATCAGTGAGGCCTACAGTCATCGGTTTTATCGTGGGCCGTTACCCTTGGCATACATTTTTTATAAAGTGAAAATCGAGTGATCGAGTAACAATACGGTTAACTTGTCACTGTAGTCGCACAAAGCGTATCGTAACAGTGATTAGGCCTTTCTTGGAAGTCCATGGACAGTAACGACTTTCTTATACAAATTTGCTCAAGTCGCACAGGTTAATGACTGTGTATACAGAGGGGCAGCATGCGTGGCAGCTGAAGAATGCACTCGTATGTGTTACAGTATGTACATCAGCGGCGGCTCGTGTCTATCAAAGTCGAGCCGCTGCACAGCTTCGTACTAGGATGTTTGTAACTCTTTCGAACCAGAGCAACGCTACTGACAGTAATATATCCGTTAGCCATCCACTAGTCAGCTATTTGGTATGAAATTTTATAGCACCCCATCCCTGTCAGTTGCCCTCAGCCGTCATGGATGCAGGTACATTGTACACACACACGTACACTGCAGCGCAGCAGCAGCCAGCGACGCGCACGATCGAGTTCACGTAACTGTATATCAAAGAATCGGGTTAGCTATGCTATACATGGACGGTAATACCTTCCTTGCTAGACAATAGTGGCGGTCGCGTAGAGTGATCCATAGCGGTGTAATTACTCTCCTAATATGCTAGTCATGATGAAGATTATCTATGGCTCGAGGTGCTCAGGTTCTATCGGTATTATTACTCATTTTTAAGGACTGACAATGGAAAGAATAATTCTAGTTGATTGGTATCACTGAACAGACTTTTTCAATCGTTCCCGCTATAGGCATGTCGTAGTGAAGAGGAAGCGTTATGCTAATTCTGAAGCTGTTCAATCGAATTGTTACCCTATAACTAGGAAAAAGTTTTCACAAAATATAATTATCATCAGAAAGTTTCTGACTTTGTAATACGTCCTGTCATAGTGCTACAATTAATGCAGAAATATAACGTCAGAGCAAGTCTTTCATGAAATTCTAACGTAAGTTGACGAGTAAACAACCGCTGCTGTAGTTACATTGTATATTCCCTAAAGAAATTTACTTTGGAAGTACGCATGAAAATTTATTTTGGGTATCAGAGATCTCACCTGTGCACAAACATATCACCCTCACTCGTCCTGACGAGCGACTGGATCCCAAGACAATAAGCGACTGCGGTTCAGCGTACACTCGAGTGACTTCAAGCGTTAGGCAATTCATTTGCCAAAATTAAATACAGAGTGTGCCAGCAACATGCCCAATAGAAAGTGCGGATGCAGACATGTCTGGCTGCAAGATCAAGGCCGCAAAGCAGTTTTTCTATGCTGCTGTTGGCAAGATGGAGCTGTCGGTAGAGTTTGCTCCAAAGCGGAGATTGTTCAGTGG
>LQNS02000138.1:17740228-17772424 GCA_001587735.2 Parhyale hawaiensis
AGAGTGTGCCAGCAACATGCCCTATAGAAAGTGCGGATGCAGACATGTCTGGCTGCAAGATCAAGGCCGCAAAGCAGTTTTTCTATGCTGCTGTTGGCAAGATGGAGCTGTCGGTAGAGTTTGCTCCAAAGCGGAGATTGTTCAGTGCAGCGTTACCCGCAGAGGTCCTAGTAATTTTACTTCTGTACTAGGTACAAGTTGTTGAGTGGGTACTGGCCACACAGATTTTAGTAATTTTACTTTTGCATATAGGCGGAGATTATTCCCTTAGAGGCGGACCACAAACATACAAAACATAGATAGTCTTCGAACATAAAAAAATATTGGTGAACATCGAGCCCTAGTCATAGAGGTTCGACAGAAAACTGGGAACACTAGGAAATTTCAGATATAGACACATTTTTAAAAATAATAACTTTAATTCTTTTGACTCGGTAGCTCGTAGCAAAAGTTTTCGTATATTGATAACTTCAATACGTTCAAGATAATAAAGACTTAATACAGTGACTTTCAAGAAAGATGTGAACAAATGCTAATCCCGTACTGCCCAAACAAACTGTTCGGCCAAGTTTTAACCCTTTCGATATACACACGGCACATATCTGGATACCGGCATCATTTTTTATGTTTTCTAAACATTTTCGCAACATTCTCGGTATTCTGTTTGGACGTTCTAGCCTTGGAGATAGGCATTAATTCAGTTGCACGTCAAATAACAACTTGACAGTATCAAGTTGAAACCGGCAAAACTGATAATATACCAAGAATAACAGTCACACAAATGATGAGGTATTGTCACCTACAGAAAGCACTTTATATGTAGGAAAATGTACAAAAATATTTGCAGAAGGAGACTTCGTATCGAAGGGTTAAACATTGAGTTATCGATTTTTTGAAAGAGAGAAAAAGGTCAATAAATATAAGCTATTATATTTGTAATATACCAAATACTAACCATTTTGTTGCACAATGTGTCTAGGTTTTTTTTTTACCTTGAAAATGATCTCTCCGCAAAACTGCGGCGGTTTCATGGCCAAGGATCCATCAACAAGGATCTTTAAGTCATTCAATGAATTGACATTTTTTACCATTACGACTATTCTACAAAGATCTGAATAAGTGGAAAGCCGAATATCTGGTGACTATGAAGAGTGGGAAAACACATCCCAGTCAAGCTGCTGCATTTTTGTCTGGTTTTCAAATAAATGTGTGGTCTTGTATTATCCTGATGGAAATCAACACATTTCCTGTTGGCCAATTCTGGACGTTGCCGACTTGCCTACTAGAGGACGCTCTAACTACAGCAGTTCTTGCGAAAATTGGCACTCGCATGAGCATGGAAAGTTTAGTGAAGGGTTAAAACCCACCCCCGATGGCCAGGAGCTGAAGGCGTGCGAGCAGCAGACGGCCGTGCACATACCGGGAGGACAACGGCCTCTAGGCAGAGGAATGTCGGCGCTATCGCCGTGTCACCGCTCCTGCAGCGGCGAGAAAAGTCTCTTGGATCCGCTTCCGTTACGGGACAGAAATGATACGTCCGTAACTTGAAGACTAGCCTGCCTCATTTAGAACCATAATTTCACCCTACAATTACCTCTGTCGTGCATGTTTCTATCGTGTTTGTCTATTTGTGTGTTATTCCATTTGTCTGTCGCTAAGATAACTCAAAAAGTTATGGACGGACTTTTACGAAAGTTGCAAGGATTGTAAGGCATGTTAGGAGTAAAAGATAATTAACTTTTGGTGAAGATCATTTCAACTGTTTGTTTCTCTCTTTTTTCTTAGTACCGTAACTCAAAACGTTATGGACAAATTTTCACGAAATTTACACGAATTGTTTGGTGTATCACAAAGAGTAATTAACTAACCAGATTTTTGTGATGATCTGTTTGATCGCTCGTTTGTTTCTGTGTTTGATTTTATGTTTGTTAGCAAAATAACTCAAAAAGTTAAGAACGGATCACAATGAAATTTACAGGAATTGTTAGAAATGTTAAAAGACATGAATGACCAAATTATGGTGATGAGCGGTTGGCCTATTTATGCGTCCGACTCATGTTTTTCAGATTGTTTGTTAGCAAATAGGCTAACTTAAAAAGTTATGAACGGATCTGCACAACATTACATAAGCTGTTCTTAATGTCACAAGGCACAACTTATTAGATGTTGGTGTTGATACAAAGGAAATTATAGTTTCAGAACCAATTTGAATTTTTCGTTGCCGTTGGCTTGCTTGGCGGAGCTTTGCGCTCTCAGAGGTCTCTACTTCTAAAATGCAATGCTTAATGCAATGAATTACGGAAAATATATGTTATCTCTGGAAGAAATGTGCTTGCAATGATTCATTCTTGGTTAATGGGTGCTACTTCAAAGGATTTCATAATGAGTAACAGTAAATAGAACCAGGTGGTTAAGTGTGTGACTTCAAAAGATTTTATATCAGTAAATAAATGTATATAACTCTTCAAAATTAATGTCCGTAAAGTGAAATAGTATATATAGTAATAGGATTCGGAAGCGTCTCGGAAACAATGGTAAAAACATTAACCGATAAAGATCCTTGCAGCCGAAGCGTGACATGACTATCGCTCTCTCGAGCATTGCTGGGACGCTCCGCTGCGGCGCAGGATAACCACAAACATCTCGCTACCAAGGGACGCTCTCTGGCATTTTTCTCAGTCACGAATGGAATAAAATTACAGATGCGAAGTATTGAGTCTGTTCTGGCGACAGGTAAGGAGTTACATGGAGAGCGTTAGCCTTTTCACAGCTGGTCGTCTTGAAGATAACCTTTAATCGGTGAAGATTTTTGGGATGATAATCGCGAAAATGGTACAGAATAATTTCGTACCGGTAGATTCATTTGTAGCGTCAATTTTGTTTTTCTGAGCGAATCCCTTTTACACGGAGGAATTTGCAATTTACAAATCTTTTCGTAATCGCTTTCATAACAGAATTAAGAATATAGGGATAAACGTGCAACTAGTACTGTGCGGATTTGTATACATTACCCTATAGCTAACCCCTTTGTCGGCAATGTTCAAGGTAAACTATTCTAGCAGAAAACGAAACTTTCACTTAAAAGACTGACAAACGACCATCGTAAACCGTCCAGTGGTAATAACGGAATTCAACGGTCGGGGAAAAATACATAAATACACAAAAGCAGTCGTGTTGGCACAACCGTTTACCTTCCTGAGTTCAGTTCCTTCCTTTAGGCAGCTAACCGCAAGACATTCATGGATAGTGAGCGGTTGGAAGAGAGCCACACACATGTTGCAGTTGCCGGGGTGTATGACAGCTTCGGAATTTCCGGTGACTCGGAAGAGAGACTTTGCGCCATACAATCGTCCGATGTGCATGACGAGCTTTGTGGTAAACATAAAAACCGACCCGGATTGCCTGAGGTTGGCAGGTAAAACTAGTCGCTTGAAAGACGGTCGGCCACTTAAAGCATGAGACGAAATGAGGTAATGGTCGTGGTGTATCCTTCTTGAAGATCCACTAATTTAGTCTACAAAAAACAAGCGGACTTTACAGACCAGTTTCTTCTTCATTATGAGAAGAAGACCAGAGAAAATTTACTTAGCTTTGAACCAAAAAACCGACGGTTATCATAGAAAGAAGCACAGAGTCTCTACGATGTGCGCTTTTTAGGGTTTTCCCGAGAAAACTCATGAACGAAACGCTATGGCCTAGCTAGGCGCATGGGACCACGGGCACCCGGGTACATTTTAACACTATAGTGACAAAAAAATCTCTGAGATAAATGCAATGGTGATGAAAAATCGCAAACCTTTCCCTAAAAGTTTTAAAGTGATTGAACTCACCGATCTTCGACAGGCATGAAAGCTCCAGCTGCAAAATAATACAGTGTTGGTATTGCTCATAGCCTAGTTAGGATAAACAATAGCTTACGCCGCCATTCCGCCTGTCCCTTAACTCCTGTTTTATTACTAATCAGTTTTTTACTAAATGCATTGTCGATTAAGGCACGGCGAGACCGAGTCAGGCTTCAGGAGCCTGCGGTTTCACAGCCATTAACCCTTTATCGAGAGAGTGACTATATATAATTATGGCTCTTTTCATAATACTATTGCTACGAAAGCGTTTTCCAGTAGTCCGGTAAATGGGTAACTCTAAGCCGCCGAGTATGAACTTTTCTTTAGTTGAAAGTAACGCCCTGCCCACGGGACAAGTAAGTTCGGTCCGTCGGTGTAGGGTTAAGCACAGACTAATTGAACCCGTTCTGCGGCCCAGCCGATGTTTACAGTTGCGATCAACTGACAGGATGACTACAGAAACGAGCAATGGGCAGCCCAGGGTATTGCTACTATGGGCTGTTTTGAGAAGAGGCTGCTCCAACTAAACGGAAATTATAGAAAAATATTCACGGGGAGCCAGTGGCTTAGATAAGTTCAACCAACAATGACTTCCGCTGAACATTTCAAACCATAAGAGAAATAACTGTTCATTCAAGTACAATAACTGTAGCGCCAAAACTACCTACAACTGTCAGAGATGCTTATTACTCTTCACATATTAAGTTATAATTCTCAATACACCTGCCGCTTAACATCTTAAGTCAAGTCACGAGCAGCATGGAGTTTTGGCGGTCGTCATAAAATTACTTATGCTTACTTTTAGCCTAAGGCCTGTAACGTAAGTCAAAGTGCCCTATCGAGGGCTCAGAATCGAGTGTGTGAGCAACTTTATTCAGCTGGCGAGCTTAGCTTAACTCGGTTTCCTAATGCCATACGACGGCTTATTTTCCGTATATATTATATCTAGTACTGAGATAAAATAACTCATTTAATAAAGGCTCTTTAATATCCGGGAGTGCAGTCACAATTGGGGTACCCATTTCAAACTGGACACAAAGTTGTTTTCATAACAGTAGTTGAATTAAAAGTGATTAGCAAACAATTATATAACTCTATGGCCTACATGCATTACAGTATTCAAACTTTTTCTGCACATGACTATGAATACAAGAATTGGTGAATTACTGTGTAGTCCACTTGTGGGTCGTACACACGTGTACACATTGGGTTGGGGAATAAATTACAGACACATGAGAAGGAGGAGCTGCTAACTCGAGTAAGTCAGAACAGTTATAAGTATAATTAAGCTACATCAATATGATTAAAAATAAAGAAAAAGTAGCCTTTGAATTTGATTATAAAGAGTAGTGCCAATGTTCAGATGGACACATTTTTCTTTAGTGAGTTAGTGTTGTTGCCCCACAGTTGCTTCGGATTGCGACAGCGGCCCCAGACACGCCAGGAGGCATGCATAGGGTTCAGAAGCTACAAGTTTCTACTTCATAAGCTGCAGCAATGCAGACCAACTGTCACAGCGAAGTCCATGGACGTAACACACGTGAAGCCTACATACTTAGAGAAGAAAGTAGTCCATCACGTACAGGCACTAAGTCCTGTGGTCTCTACGTGACCACTGACGGGCGAACCATCGTCATAGGAACGTTAGTGGCCGAACGCATCGAGGAAACAACGACTACAGTTAAGTCCATGAGTGGTACGGTAGTGACGATAAATAGGGCAATGTAAAATAAAAGCAATGGGTTCTGTGTAACTGCTTGCGCTGTACTTTTAGGCGCTGCGGTCGTGCTCTCGTTTTTACTTTCTTTCACTGCTTCCTACCTTTCTTTTAAAACTACGAACAAACTCGCGAATTTCGGGTGAACGATAAAGATATCATTCTCGGAATTTTTTTTTATGTAGGACATTGTAGCCGTTTTTGTTAGATATTTTTACGTGAGATAGCAGGAGATTTTTGTGGGGGGAAATACGTGGCATGGGAGTTTTCTGGGCAAGTAATATTTCTCCAAGTCTACAGACCTCGCAGTGTTACTAAATAGTGGCTGTGAGAACATTAAGTCTGAAAATATACTTGATGAACATTGGCAGAGATTTTGGCGCCATGTTGTTCAGGGCCATCAAGCATCTGCAGGCTACAGTGTTAGAAATGAACTTCTATTCAAAGTTTGTATTTTTTTCTTCTTCTTCTTTGATAGTCAAATATATCCCATCCTATTAAGTTAAAGATACAGGAGATAAAATTGGATGAAATGGTCGGAATACTTCCTAACAAGATTTATCATCTAATATTACACGGAAAATTACAACATACATCAAACGGGTGCACTTCGCAGTGTAGTAACAACTAACATGACTGTTGCTTGACAGATATCTAAATTCAGATATTCTATATTTATGAAACACTGTTAATGGTCCGTCCGGTTCTAATTCAAATTACACGCGACGGGAGTTCTTTGTTTCTACACTTCGTGCAAGTTCTCAAAGCTATAAAAATAGTTGCTACAACTTTATATTGGCAGGGGACATTAACTATACAAAAGAAATTTGCATACAGAACATCAGAATTGATGAATAACTGCCTTCTCAACGTAATCGAGTTGGTTACAACATCGACGGCGCGAGTTGGAAAGAGGTTACGTGCTGGGCTATAAAGCTGTTGTTACCTTAGTCGCTCCGCAAGCCCTGCAACTATTGCACCACTGGACACCAGTTCCAGGGAGCGTGGCCGGGTCCTGAGCCCCTAAGGTAAACAGCAACTTTTGAGGTCTGACATTCTCACCGTCTTTCAACACACCTGCAGTGGCGTGGACCAATTAAAGCAGATCCCGCAGGCACTTCCTACACCTACCCAGTGAAATTTTGAAGTAAAGCCATACAATTATGGTTTGGGTCCCGGAATTCTGTGAACTCTGATTATATGCAAGTGGAAATTATCAAAGGTTGTGAATATATTGATTTTCCTCATCTCGGGTGGTTTAAATTTCAAGAATTAATGCTTATTATAAACAGTGTCAAGTTATTTACGCAAGATGGTAAACAACACTCAGGTGAGCTTAGTTAGACGAGTGGAGAGATTTCAAATGCCGAAGTGCCTCGCGGCGACAGGTAGACGACACTATCTTGATATAATATGATTTGATAGATAAACGTTACTGATTTAGAATAAAATGTAGATATTGAGACCTACACAGTTGTGAAAACTTAGTTAATCTGAACATTATCGAAAGAAAATTTCACATTTTAGTACCTACAAGATGTAGTTTACTTTTTTATAAGTTTATCAGGAGTGAGTTTACAACGACTATGCTTGTGCCTCCCATGCCTTACTCTAGTGTTGATCAAGAGTTGTACATATCTTACCATTTTCACTATCTTTCGCAAAATTTCAGCGACAAGTTGTTGTCTTCTAGCATACTATGAACTGCCCTCAAAATTTTATTAAGAGTAAATGGTAAAGGTAAAGTCAACTTTGACTGCACCCTCCGCTGAAACAACCCACAAGCACTGGTTCGTGCGGTAGACATAGGCCAACTGGCCGCAGAGGAGAAACTACAGCTGCAGCCGACGACGAGTCGCTAAAAACTACGGCACCGAAACTGAAGGTTCAACGACTCGCCATCCCAACCCTAAGGTAAATATCCCCACGACAGCTATGCGCACCGAGGAAATTTGCTGATTCATGACATGACAAAGACTTCTCCTGGCTTGGGGAACGTTCCTGGGACTCTCAGCACAACTGTTAAGCACGCAATGTCCGCTGCTACCCTGGTTTTAAACAGAGTATAACGCAGAACAAAGAAGCAAATGACTATTGCGTAAAGGCCATGTCTGTCAGATCACTGTTGAGGGCCGTAACGGGTAGCACGGCTTACTCATCAGATTCTAATGTCGTTCCTCACTAGTATTGAGCTTTATTTGTCAATAACTTCCCTTCCTTAAAAAGCTAGATGGTGTAGACATGGTCTTTACTCACAAAAAAATTATGACAGCTTATGTGTGAACACAATCTACTGCTTAATAATGCCTATTAAAGACTGTACGTCTCAGTCGTACTCACCATGCGGGCAGTGGAAAATATCTTCATCCTGCAAAGTAAACAAGAAGTACGTTAGTGTTAGCATTCTTATAGCAACAGAAGCAAATGATACTAAAATACCTAGGAAGGCTAAATGGTATGTTATATTACCGCGTACACTGTACAGTTGTAAACTATAAAAAGTGTACTCAGAAGTACATTAAAACAACTAACATATATTTTCCCAATTTGGTTATGGTTTTACATGTATGTTGACCAATAAACCATGACTCTGCCGCAATTTAGAGCGTTCTCGTAATGCATGTATATTGCATATTGAGGAAGTAAAGGAGGAAAATCTGTTGAAGTTACTCATTTAAATCCCCTGGGAACTTTTGCAGAAAGTGGACTGTTCCTGAGGCGGTTTCAGTTAATGTTCCTTTTCGGGTGCGCACACGGAAGCAGGAACAGCAAAAGGGCAGTTAACATGAATTTCCATGAAGGTCAGACGCGGTTCATTTTCTCAGTAAAAATACGACGCCTCGACCGCCATGAAGAGGAAACAAGAAATGGTAACTTTCTTTGCAAATGAGCCCAAGGTCAGTGCCCGAAATTTGCGTAAAGTGGCTTAATATGGTCGCCCATCCTGTTAGAGGAAGCGATACGATTTGATACCAAAGTACTTCTAATTCAATGTGCAGGTTTACCTGGAATAATATATCCAGCTATGCTGCGGAGTGTGTGTGTATCAAAGCACTGAAATCAATAGCATCATTCTGTAACTGTATATGGTCCATAAAACATTAAATATAATTGCAAATATTTGATTTAGCAGTAATATTTTGGGAAACTGCAATCCCTGCTCGTGTTGAATGTGTTTAGTTGCATGGAAAAAGCTTCAACAGAAGGGTATGGACATTCTAAGCACAGATATATTTCAATACTACCTACCGTCACGAGAGTCCGTGTCGAAGATAAAAAATTCTCATCAACATCACATGGATCAAAGACACGACATGCCTGTGTGTGTCAACACCAGACTCTCACTGAGAAATCAGTGCTGTGCTGGAGGCAGAGCAATATTCCGAAAGCAACGAGCAACAGATGCGTGCCAATGCTCCACATAATCACTACCGGTTGGCTGTATAATGAAACCAAAAGTAGGTTGAGCTAACTATTTCCAGAATGAAGATTATCGCTGATTTTAATCAGACAAACCGCTTGATATCTTCCGTACGCCACAGTTCCCAGCCCATTAGCCTCGCTCCAATAACTCGTCGGAGGAGCTCGAAAAGACTTAATCTAGTGCAGCAGATGTTCAGTGCCTACCACGACGCAATCCACTTAAGGGGGCGTGCAAAGGTAAACCACACCACGAGTTACTAGTGGAAATTACTGGATTTTTGAAAATTCTTTACATTAGCCGATATCTATGCTATTTGACAGGATAAAATGCAGTCATGAGGTTAGCATAGATGTACTCATTAGCTATTACGAGAAATCGACACTACCAATATTGTATTTTTATTTTACTATCTAAAGAGCGTCAGTGTGTTATTTGTTTATTTGCTTGCAGGTTCACTTTCCTGCGTTAATCAATTTGTGTCCTAATGCATAAGAAAAAGAAAAAAATAAATGCATTTTAAGCATGCACCATCTTTTAGTGGTCGCCGTCTTTAAACACTGGTACTTGCAACGAGTTATAACATTCGTCAGACACTCGGCCAGGTTCGCTATTTATAATTAAGTAACCATGCATCAAAGTACTTTAATAAGGACCGTTGCATATTTATTAGGTATTAAGTATTATAATAAGATCTAAGCCTCCCTAAATAAGTACTATGCTTTTCTAAGAGAAGAAAAAGAGAGGACATATAGCATGTCGATAGAAAAAAGGGGAAACAATGCACGAAGGTGTTCCCACACAGGATCAACGCGCATGGGAACAGTAAGATCAGTAGGAGTATGAAAGTGTGAAGGAAGCAAAGTGGGCACGAAAGACAGACGTCCCGATGGCCCAGCTAATGGCTAAGGTAACCTACACAAACCCCTGGGGGCGCTACTCCCCATAACATAGGATGGGCGAACCTAACTAACCCTATGGCCTATGGCTCAGCCTATGCCCCCGGAGGGGTGCATATTTACTTACTGTTTTTATAACATATCTATATATGTTATTAATATATTTCATGTTCCCTACAAGCACACAAAGTAGCATACTACAAGGCTCTGTTAAATCTCCGAGCAGAGCTCCTGCAAAGGGCAACCAACTGCAAGCTTACTTCCTTATGCCAAGGCCACACTGTGCAGTCGCACGCTCATCTTATGTCCGGACGTTCGTCATACCGATACACTGTGAAAGTCGGTAGCTTTCACAGTGCAAAGTGTGGCCCCCGCGTCAGATACAACGCTGCATATCCAGTATACGAACATCTGTTGCTGACATCTTTATTAAGAGTTGCGTTGTTCTGAGCCTCAACTGATAGCTGCAATACACCGATCACCTCAGGCTCAACCCAAAAACCAGAACAACTAGAACGCCTCGTGGCGTAAGAACATCACCCGCGGTGGGGATAAATTCAACGCAGTCATTTTTGATGGCCAGCTAACTTGAGATTTTTGGCATTTTCCACATCTCGGTCAACCCACCTGACTTCCTGAAAAAAATCACTATTATGACTCTACTCCTTGCGCCTCTTTATGGGTGGACAGAGAGTAAAATTCAATGCCATCATTTTTTATGTCCAGCTTACTCTAGAGTTTAGGCCTTTCACATTTAGGTCAACCCACCTGACTTCGTGCAAAAATTATGAACATTTTTCAACTAGTTTTCTCTCTTTTTGGGAATACAGACAAACAAACAAACAGATATACGTAAATCTTACCGGCAACATTACAACCACTCTTCGCTTCGCACGCGGGCGATAACGATACAGTTCCAAGTAAAAATTCTTGCTGCCATTTTGACGGCGAAATATTCTCGTAAATAAATATCAAAAGGGTTCAATATAATGCAAAGCTATAGGCAGCAGAAAAATACTATTTAGATTCGATGTTGACAACAGCAATAAATTGAAGATGTAAGTTATATACAACATCTCTTATAGTCAGTAAGTCTACTCCAATGTCCATTTCACATTGTAATCAAATGGATGAATGTTCTCGGCCAATTGACCGAATGTTCAGTTGAATCCTCGTAAAGACAACTGCGTCTGTCTTCCAAAGACCATTGCTAAAATGTTGGCGGTCAGGTGAGTGTCCTCAGCTAGTGTCACAGATAAAGTTATACGGGTCTCTTCAAATTTGGAGTGACTTGAAAGTCGGAGAGCTTTGCACTTTTACGCTGTTTAAACGGACACAGTAACGTATTCGGATGCGTTCATTTGACTACGGTGCGAACGCACCTAAAGACAATCACCCTATTTAGTCGCTTTCTGTATTGACTTTGCCACGGCTAAATTGTTGACTTGTGAACAGCGCGCCCATTATTTTCTGTAACGATGAGCAGGAAGCCTGTGACGTAGATAGTAAAGAGAATCGTTGCAAGTTACCTTGAGCGAGCGCCTAACTGTAGCTAATTCAATATTACAGGACAGGTTTTGACCGAGCCTTTGCTGCACTGCATTCTTGAGCAAAAAGTTTGGCTCAGCAATACAGGTGGGAGATGAGGCCTGAGCTGCGCATCCAATTCTTCAATTTCGGAGCAGCTTTTTGTGAACCGAAAACGGTACTTCTACGCAGCGCTACCGGCCAGTGAGACGGGGCTTGAAAAGGCTTCCAGGACACGACCTGGCTGTAGGCCAGGCCTGGTATTGCTGCGCTTTTTCGAACTGCTACAGGTTATATAGAGATAATAGTTTATGATTGGGTTTAGGCTCTCTTAATTGCTACTATGAGGCTCAACTAAGGAAACGGAAGTGAAATGTGTTACGTCCGAAAATGGGGAACTTACCAGAGTGGAAGAGTTAAGGGAGAATCAAGCGAAGACTGTTTTAGGCATAAGAAAAAGGGAGAAAGGAAAAGAGGCAAAGAAAGAAAGACGTTCCAGAAACCTGTGGACAAAGGCTCTAGTTAGGCAGCTGTGGGGACGGCTGCCTCTTCTATTAGAGATGAAACATAACTAAGACGTGGTTTAGTACTGCAGTACACAATTTCAATAATAAAAAATTTTCTTGAAGGTGCTTGACAAACAAGCACTATGAGTATAGGCAAAAAGTTCAATAGAATAAAATTTCAGCATTATTCTTCTTCCTGCTTAAATTGCTATATATAAAACAAAGAGATCCTAATCGATATATTGTCTAAACCTCT
Organism: Parhyale hawaiensis; assembly: GCA_001587735.2. NCBI lineage: Eukaryota > Metazoa > Arthropoda > Malacostraca > Amphipoda > Hyalidae > Parhyale > Parhyale hawaiensis. The sequence continues at coordinate 17,752,397 of LQNS02000138.1, forward strand.
TTATATCGATCTCTTAAGGCGACACGACGTAATTATAAATATCCGTATTTTTTATAAAAATTACAAGACTTCGCATATAAAAAAAAATATTACGAGCACTTTATGTGCGAAAAACTATTGTGAAAGAATGAGTTTGCTGAAGAAAACACAGCCCATAGCAGACTGTGATCTCAACTGTTGACCCTAACCAGCTCGCGGTCCCGTGTATTGATGACATACACCTGCCTAGGTGTGCTCGGGAGCCACAGAAACTGCAATTTTCGCTTCTTCGAGCACGTTAAAGTACATGCTGTGTCTGTCAGTGCAAGGAAAATAGTTTTGGTGCTGCACAAGACTTTCCTCAGCATATAGAAAGAATTTCTCTAAAAGCAGCGCTGGAAATAGCAATAAAAACTTCAACAAGTGATAGGTAAATTTATATTAAGGAAATTTTGACTGGTGAAATGAATTCAGCCCCGCCAGTAAAAAAATCTAGTTATTCATCAGAAATAGTGAAACTGCCGACACACTCGGTAACGGGATTCAAACGTGAAGATTTGGGATAGCTGCGATGTACGACACTGCTATGCAATACGAAAAATACTGTATAGAAAAAGGTAGACATTGTGTTCTGAGTCATTGCCTTCCGCAATCTGCAGTGAAGGAACCCTGCCGCACGCTACATTTACCACGCACACTCCTCCATAATACGATCTTCGTACATTTACGGTTATGCATGCAGGGAGCTTATAATTGTGCTTGCACATGACATGCTAGTGGAACGCTTCGTAACCGGTTGTTTCAACACTCCCATAATTCGGACTAATTCCCTCAGTTCGATTTCGACAGATTACTGAATATGGATGGTGTAGAAGATACTATATGGCTATAATTTTTGTCTTTATTGTCCTAAAAACAATTATACTAAGTGTTTTATACATCAAATATGGGCCGTCAGAAACTAAACCCTTCGTGGGACAGAGAGCAGCGCAATGACGCTTTGCCATGCTTGGGTCGACACGCGTAAGCGCAGTGCGTCGACCGTTCCTATAACAAACGGCTGCTCCGTGTACAGCTGTGTTTATTACAGTTTATGGTCAGAAGGAAAATTTTACCCCTTTAGTGCATTTTTAACGAATGATGCAAACCTGTACTGTTATTCTCACGGAAAATGTAAGACTGAAGACCTATTCTCATCATTCCCGTAGAAATAATACTACAGAGGCACGAAACACATGTAATGAAGGGTTAAATTATATTCGGTATTTACTAGAAGACCCGTAGAAATTTCAGAAACGGAAAGAACACCTATTACCTGAAGTACATTCAAGCCATGCAATATTTTATTATAGTATAGGTTGAATTAATGAATCGACTATACCGATAGTTAGCATGTAGACTTTCTCCGGCCAACAACACATGCAGGAGGAAGGGGCGAATGTATAGGTATACAGTTAAGTACGGTATCATATCAATGTTATTATACTTATATCATGATAATCATTAATACTTGAAAATAGTTAGCCTAGTGTCTATGCTTTCAGGGTCAGTTACACGAGTAATATATAATATATCTGTCAGATCCAAAAACAATGTTTTATCATTACTTTCAATATTTTTCCTGATTGTAAATTATTTGCCGGGACAATTAAATGTAGTAATTCAGCCATAACAGTAAACCTACAGTTGCTCCTCCTCCTCCTCCATGCACAGAACAGTTGCATGGGGCTCCACAAAGCTGAGGCCTGTGGCGCACACATCAACTACCCGTTACACAAACGTCGTCCTACAGCTGCTCTCATTACTTCAGTTATTACGGGCGAGCCCTGAGGCAATGTGGCGAGTCATGCTGCTGCATCATCTGGAGGCTGTGATTTCCGTCCTCCGGATTTCTTATATAACCCGTGATTGAAAAGGTATCCCAGTCTGATGTTATGTGGATGTGGATGATCGATTTTGCGGGAATTGTTCGAACAATGAATGCAGGAACACGTGCAACATTGTTCATCGGCCAAAAATATACTGATTTAAATAAATAATAACTGAAGTAGGAAACTTGAAAGGGTAGCGCAGATCAACGTCATGTGGGTATAGGATCGAAGTCGAAGGAACTGTTAGATATCCTGCAATTTCTTGCAATTCATCGACAGGAAAGAAAAAACTGAAAATGTGCACAATTTTTGCACTATATTATGAATTTTTAGATGTTTTGAATTAAAAATTATATTCATACAATATTATTTTGGTCGATTATGATGGGAATTCTAGACAATCCATGGCAACCCATACATATTCTTCCCCAAATAATGCGAGGAATTCCACTCATGATCGCACATACGGAAATCCGTTGATAACCTACCTGGTTGTGTTCTAGTGTATGCTCTACCATATATAGTCTTGGAACATCCATATACTGCCATCCACCATATATAGTCTTCATACATCCATGTTCTACCATCGACCTTGGTTTCCAAGCACACCTTTAACAACCAATATTGCCTCCACCAATATCGACCTAAATGTACCAAAATTAACGCTATGGTTTGATCGACACATCTACCATATTGTTTCATCATCCATAGTCGACCGTTATCTCTCATACACCACTATATTCTACCATAATCACAACCATTGTTTCGGAGTGGGAGCTTTATGATCCAATTTTGTCCTCCATCAATTTATGAGCGTTATTTGCCCAGTGCTATAAACAATTTAAACATATTTTATTTTCCGCTAGAACTCAGCTTTCCTCTATATAGTTCAAAAAAATTCTAACGTCTATAGCGCCTCTACATACATAGTAGCTTCAACTATTTACCGTAAGTTACTTTGGTAAACAACTCAGATTTTTCTTTTTACCAATTTTCTACCGCCTGTGACCTGCTTTTTCTTTCGTTCCAACCTCTCACCGAGAACAGGACACGACCATGTGCCCAAGAATTTGGTGATCACCGCGAAGATAAGAGCGCTTAGCTACTTACAAAAGCGGCTTTCTGACGAGTTTTTACCGATGACACACACTCTACTATTTTAGGAGTCCATTTCGAAGGTGTATATTCTAAGGCCGTAAAAAGTAACATGACAGAAAATGAGTAGATAAAAAATGCACTTAGGTACCACAGATTAAAGTTACGTAGTCTCATAAATTTCGGTAATGAGCTCGAGCCATGTGCCTTCTTTTCAATTAGTGTAGTTTACATGTTAGTTTGAGCTTCCCTTAACACTGCGTGGTGTCACAAGAGACCAATAGTAAGGGACATAGAGCTTATTGATACAATGAGGAGATGGTGAGCGTAGGGTAAATGAAATTATATGTATGCCCTGGGAATATGAATGAAATTCACAAGGCATGAAGGGAACTGATAATTTTCATACTGCTAATCTTGTATAAATAAAGCGCAAGAGAATCTATTATAAATCAAGATACAAGCGGAGAAAACAAGCGACCTTTCCAGAAGTATCGAAAGTTTGCCATAAGCATATTGCATAGATATACATACCTTAGTTTATACAAGCTCGTCATGAAGCGTAGAAAGGAATTAATAGGAAACATAATCGCTGTTAGCCGATCGAAGGAAGTCTTTTTCCTTAACTGACATCTTGAGGAATTCTGTTACGCAATGTTAGCAGAAATAAACATGACTATAGTGCTACTGAAAGAAATGTGTTAAAATTGAATTTTATGAAGATCGTATTGCTGGGGACTGTTAATGCGTTTTTGTAGTATTTACAAGATACATATACGTTTCCTTTAACATACATTTAGGAAATTGCTTTCTTCCTAAAGATGCAATTACCACGCATTATTAGTTCCTGAAGGCTGTTCACTTTATAAGGAAAAAGTTTAGTCAAGTGTTAACTCGCGTTAACAAATTTCCGAACAGATGAAAAGCAGAACACGATGGTAGAACAGAAAAGTGAGTTTTTTCGCTCATCAGCAAAAATAGAAAAGTGGTAACCTAGTTTTACCAATAACCCTTGCATACAACTGAATAATTATTACTATATCTACCAAATACTAATCTGTTAAACCTTTACGTGCTAAATGGCTCTCTTGATTGATAATTATTTAATTGTGATATGCCTACGAATGCTGATATTTAACGCCTACTGTTAATGACCTTTCATATTTATGTTACTGCACCTCATTTTTTCACACTACGTATCAAAATGCAAGACTAATTACCTCCGCCAAGGAGGCTATGTTTTCGTCGTGTTTGTCTGTTTATTTGTCTGTCTGTCTGTCACCAAGATAACTCAAAAAGTTACGAACCGATTTGGATGAAATTCACAGGGATTGTTAGGTATGTTAGGAGGAACAGATGATTAAATTTTGGTGAAGATATGTCCATCCGTTTGTTTGTTTGTTTATCTCAGTCATTTTTCTCGATGCCATAACTCAAAAAGTTATGGATGGATTTTGATGAAATTAACAAGAGTTGTTAGGTATATAACAAAGAGTAGATGACCAAATTTTGGTAATGGTCCGTTAGTTTGTTCGTTTGTTTGTCACTATCTTTAATTTTATGATTGTTAGCACAATAACTCAAAAAATAATGAATCAATCTTTACGAAATTTATATGAGTTGTTAGTAATGGTAAAATACATAAATGATCAAATTTTGGTGCAGATCGGTTGGTTCGCTTGTATGTTTGACTCATATTGGTCATAACGTTTGTTAACAGTATAGCTCAAAAATTTACGAACGGATCTTCAAAAAAATTAAACAAGCTGTTATTAATATAAAAAGGCACAAAGGATTAGATTTTGGAGTTTATGAAAAGAAAATTATGGTTTCAGAGCAAATTTGAATTTTTGCTACCGTTGGCTCACTTGGCGGAGGTATGCGCTCTCAGAATGCTCTAGTTTTAAATTATATCGTTCAATTGCAGCGCATGACACAGTTTATGCATCAACAAACCAAGTAAGGTAGCAATCTTCGTTACCAAACGTATACTAACACGAGATATCTAACCAACACAAAGCTGTAGAATGTCAAGCGCTTATTGTAGTTAAACATACGATTATTAATTTTCATCAACTCCTTAAGTTATGTATCAGATCCCGAAATATCTCCTGGTTTTATTGCTTTTATAATAAGATGTACAGCTACTAAAAACGTGACATATGTTCCAAACAATTTAGGCCGCTACTCTAGATTTTTAGAACAAACTAGACGACCCGTGACCCGTTGGGTCGTCACCACGATCATCTTGTCTGTCTTTCGTGCCCACTTTGCTTCCTTCCAACCTTTTATTCCTTCGGATCTTTCATCCAACTGTTCTTCCTCTTCTTTCTCGACTTGCTGTTCCCATGCGCGTTGTTCCTGTGTGGGAATACCCTCGTGCATGGGTTCCACGTGTCTATCGTCACACTATGTGTCTCTTCATTCTTCCTCTGTGACATTGCCTTTGTTGTGGAAACGGAGACTAAAACTTCTGAATATAATAATAATATTCACGATCGTCTTTACTTTCGCACTAAAAGAGGCGTTATTTAGCTGGTCATAGACCACACGCTATTCGGCCGTCCTTTTCTGCCCATCAAGGAGCTGCCCATACGGCCCACTGTCAACAGATTCTATGCTTGTCTAACGAATATTCCACACGCAGTGAGAAAGCAAATTCGATTTTTATGTTACGTATTCCAGTCGTATTTTCCAGAGCAACATTTAAATTATCGTGCCCCTTCTTGCAGCCAAGGGTCAGGTTCCACGTGTGTATCACAGATACAATCGAATTAAAGAGCTAAAATATGACTGATAGGATAGGCAGTACCTCCCCAGAAGACCATGGAATTTATTCCCTATCTAAAAGTGAAGAAGATGTGTCAAACAAGATCACAAGACACAAGTAAACAAGCAAGTAAGACCGGTTCACAGACTTTTAGTATAATACTAGACGACCCGTGACCCGTTGGGTCNCACAAACAAGCGCTATGAATATAGGCAAAAAGTTCAATAGAATAAAATTTCAGCATTATTCTTCTTCCTGCTTAAATTGCTATATATAAAACAAAGAGATCCTAATCGATATATTGTCTAAACCTCTTTATATCGATCACCTAAGGCGACACGACGTAATTAAAAATATCCGTATTTTATAAAAATTACAAGACTTCGTATATATATAAAAAAATTATTACGAGCACTTTATGTGCGAAAAACTATTGTGAAAGATTGCGTTTGCTGAAGAAAACACAGCCCATAGCAGACTCTGATCTCAACTGTTGACCCTAACTAGCTCGCGTTCCCGTGTATTGATGACACACACCTGCCTTGGTGTGCTCGGGAGCCACGGAAACTGCAATTTTCGCTTGTTCGAGCACGTTAAAGTACATGCTGTCTGTCAGTGCAAGGAAAATAGTTTTGGTGCTGCACAAGACTTTCCTCAGCATATAGAAAGAATTTCTCTAAAAGGAGCGCTGGAAATAGCAGTTAAAACTTTAACAAGTGATAGGTAAATTTATAATTTAAAAAATTTTGACGAGTGAAATGAATTCAGCCCCGTTAGAAAAAAAATCTAGTTACTCGGCAGAAATAGTGAAAAAGCCGACACTGTCGGCAACGGGATTCGAACGTGAAGATTTGGGATAGCTGCGGGGTACGACACTGCTATGCAATACGAAAAATACTGTATAGAAAAAGGTAGAGATTGTGTTCTGAGCCATTGCCTTCCGCAATCTGCAGTGAAGGAACCCTGCCGCACGCTACATTTACCACGCACACTCCTCCATAATACGATCTTTGTACATTTACGGTTATGCCTGCAGGGAGCTTATTATTGTGCTTGCACATGACATTCTAGTGGAACGCTTCGTAACCGGTTGTTTCAACACTCCCATAATTCGGACTAATTCACTCAGTTCGACATGTTACTGAATATGCATGGTTTAGAAGATTCTATATGGCTACAACTTTTATATTTTTTTCGTCCTAAAAACAATTATACTAAGTGTTCTATACATCGAATACGGGCCGTCAGGAACTAAACCATTCGTGGGACTGTGAGCAGCGCAATGACGCTTTGCCATGCTTGGGTCGACACGCGTAAGCGCAGTGCGTCGGCCGTTCCTATAACAAACGGCTGCTCCGTGTACAGCTGTGTTTATTACAGTTAATGGTCAGAAGGAAAATTTTACCCCTTTAGTGCACTGTAACGAATGATGCATACCTGTAGTGTTATTCTCACGGAAAATGTAAGACTGAAGACCTATTCTCATCATTCCCGTAGAAATAATACTACAGAGACACGAAACACATGTAATGAAGGGTTAAATTATATTCGGTATTTACTAGAAGACCCGTAGAAATTTCAGAGACGGAAAGAACACCTATTACCTGAAGTACGTTCAAGACATGCAATATTTTATTATAGTATAGGTTGAATTAATGAATCGACTACACCGATATTTAGCATGTAGACATTCTCCGGCCAACAACACATGCAGGAGGAAGGGGCGAATGTCTAGGTATACAGTTAAGTACGGTATCACATCAATGTTATTATACTTAAATCATGATAATCATTAGGCCTAATACTTGAAAATAGTTAGCCTAGTGTCTATGCTTTCAGGGTCGGTTACACAAGTAATATATATCTGCCAGATCCAAAACAATATTTTATCATTACTTACAATATTTTTCCTGTTTGTAAATTATTTGCCAGGACAATTGAATGTAGTAATTCAGCCATAACAGTAAACCTACAGTTGCTCCTCCTCCTCCTCCATGCACAGAACAGTTGCATGGGGCTCCACAAAGCTGAGGCCTGTGGCGCACACCATCAACTACCCGTTACACAAACGTCGTCCTACAGCTGCTCTCATTACTTCAGTTATTACGGGCGAGCCCTGAGGCAATGTGGCGAGTCATGCTGCTGCATCATCTGGAGGCTGTGATTTCCGTCCTCTAGATTTCTTATATAACCCGTGATTGAAAAGGTATCCCAGTCAGATGTTATGTGGATGTGGATGATCGATTTTGCGGGAATTGTTCGAACAATGAACGCTGGAACACGTGCAACATTGTTCATCGGCCAAAAATATACTTGCTTAAGTAAATAATAACTGAAGTAGGAAATTCGACAGGGTAGCGCAGATCAACGTCATGTGGGTATAGGATCGAAGTAGAAGGAACTGTTCGATACCCAGCAATTTTTTGCAATTCATCGACAGGAAAGAAAAAACTGAAAATGTGCGCAATTTTTGGAGTATATTATGACTTTTTAGATACTTTGCATTCAAAATTGTTGTCATACACTATTATTTTGGTCGATTATGTTGCGAATTCTAGACAATCCATGGCAACCCATACATGTTCTTCCCCAAATAATGGGAGGAATTTCACTTATGATCATACATACGGAAATCCGTTGATAACTAACCTGGTTGTGCTCTAGCATATGCTCTACCATATATAGTCTTGGAACATCCATGTACTGCCATCTACCATACATAGTCTTGGAACACACATGTACTACCATCGACCTTCGTTTCCTGAAAAATCTCAAACAACCAATATTGCCTCCACCAATATCAACCTAAATATACTAAAATTAACGTTACGTTTTGGTCGATATATCTACCATATTGTTTCATCATCCATAATCGACCGTAATCTCTCATACACCACTATATTCTACCATAATCACAACCATTGTTTCCGAGTGGGAGCTTTATGATTCAATTTTGTCCTTTATCAATTTATGAGCGTTATTTTCCCAGTGCCACAAACTTTTTTTTTCTTGCTAGAACTTAGCTTTCCTCTACATAGTTCAAATAAATTCAAACATCTATAACGCCTTTACACACATAGTAGCTCTACCTATTTACCGTAAGTTACTTTGGTAAACAACTCAGATTTTTCTTTTTACCAATTTTTTACCGCCCGAGTCCTGCTTTTTCTTTCGTTCCAACCTCTCACCGAAAACAGGACACGACCCTGTGCCCAAGAATTTGGTGATCACCACGAGCGATATGAGCGCTTAGCTACTTACAAAAGCGGCTTTCTGACAAGTTTTTACGGATGACACACACTCTACTATTTTAGGAGTCCATTTCGAAGGTGTATATTCTAAGGCCGTAAAAACTAACATGACAGAAAATGAGTAGATAAAAAATGCACTTAGGTACCACAGATTAAAGTTACGTAGTCTCATAAATTTCGGTAAAGAGCTTGCGCCATGTGCCTTTTTTTCAATTAGTTTAGTTTACATGTTAGTTTGAGCTTCCCTTAACACTGCATGCGTGGTGTAGCAAGAGACCAATAGTAAGGGACATAGAGCTTATTGATGCAATGAGATGGTGAGCGTAGGGTAAATGAAATTATATGTATGCCCTGGGAATATGAATGAACTTCACAAGGCATGAAGGGAACTAATAATTTTCATACTGCTACTCTTGTATAAATAAAGCGCAAGAGAATCTATTATAAATAAAGATACAAGCGGAGAAAACAAGCGACCTTTCCAGAAGTATCGGAAGTTTGCCATAAGCATATTGCATAGATATACCTTAGTTTATACAAGCTCGTCATGAAGCGTAGAAAGGAATTAATAGGAAACTTAATCGCTGTTAGCCGATCGAAGGAAATCTTTTTCCTTAACTGACATCTTGAGGAATTCTGTTACGCAATAAGAAATACGCAATAAGCAGAAATAAACATGACTATAGTGATACTGAAAGAAATCTGTTAAAATTAAATTTTATGAAGATCGTATTGATGGGGGACTGTTAATGCGTTTTTGTAGTATTTACAAGATACATACATGTTTCCTTTGATATACACTTCGGAAATTGCTTTCCTTCTAAGGATGAAATTACCACGCATTATTAGTACCTGAAGGCTGTTCACTTTATAAGGAAAAAGTTTAGTCAAGTGTTAACTCGCGTTAACAAATTTCCGAACAGATGAAAAGCAGAACACGATAATAGAGCAGAAAAGTGTGTTTTTTCACTCATCAGCAAAAATAGAAAATTGGTGACCTAGTTTTACCAATAACCCTTGAATGCAACTGAATAAATATTACTACATCTACCAAATACAAATCTGTTAAACCTTCACGCTCTAAATGGCTCGCTCGAATTATTATTTAACTGTGATATGCCTACGAATACTGATGGTTAATGCCTGTTATTAATGCCCTTTCATATTTATGTTACTGCACCTTTTTTTTTCACCCTACGTATCGAAATGCAAGACTAATTTTAAATGATATTGTTCAATTGCAGCGTATTTCAGTATGGCACAGCTTACGCATATCAACAAACCAAATAAGGTAGCAATCTACGTTACCAAACGTATACTAACAAGAGATATCTTGTGAAACCACAAAGCTGTAGAATCTCAAGCGCTTATTGTAGTTAAACATACGATAATTAATTTTCTTTAACTCCTTAAGTTATGCAACAAATCCCGAAATATCTCTTGGTTTTATTGTTTTTATGATAAGATGTACAGCTACTAAAAACGTGACATATGTTCTTAAAAATTGAGGCTGCTACTCTAGATTGTTTTAGAAGAAAGGCCACGGTAATCGTATATTTTACTACCATTTTAACACCTGAGATACAACAGCTTCGTGGATTCTGAAGCATCGAACGCGTCATCAGTGACGAAAACGTTATCTATTTCCAGGGGTAAAAGTCTTAGTGACACCCATAAGAAAGAATGCAATACCGCGTTCTTAAAAACTGGCATATGCCAATAAAAAAATACTTGACTGGGAGAGTTTAAGACGAATTGAGTGCCTATGATTCATGCCTCCGGTATATCCCCACCAGCGCGTCTCACGTCCACGACCCCCATCTCCTCCTCCTCCTCCTCCTCGCTCTGAACCCACCGGACCTCACGAACAAGATCGCCTTGGGCGAAGCAGTTAAGTATTCCAGCAGAGCACAAAAACAGCCACTGAGTTTTTACCTTCGATTTCTGCTGCCCCAACCACAACGTTAATGTCAGCGAGCCCAGGGATGGAAACTCAGACCTTTGTTTTTGTCGTCATCGAATGCATTGAGTTTCCAGAATAGTGCAAAATTGTTCGACAGCAAAGGAACTCGGCAAAGAACCTAGTTTGAGCACGAAAAAACAGTTATGGAAACGAGTTTAATGCGTTATAAAATGGAAAATATTGTGTCGGCATTAACAAATCTTTCCATTGGAATCAGCTTAGAAATCTTCAAACTGGGTCAAAAAGAATATACTGTAGCATATGATTTACGCAAATAGGTTTTAAGCTGATTCGTATCAGAAAACCATGGAAAAGTTTCATGTTGCTGCTCTTCTGCTGGAGAGTCAGATTATATGAAAGTTGTGTATCCAGATTGTTTGGTGTTTTCAAGGTGTTAAGGGACCAGTATTCAATAAAGATTTATTTGTTTACTGAAAGTGCAGCAACTCATACTTAAAAATAGTCCCACGAGCTAACTCTGAACTTATGGAAAATACACTGTATTCGTATCCTGAGACTTCATTTCATAGGAAGACAAGAAGATACTTAGTATGAGGACCAGTGGCACATTCCGTGCAGTGTATAGGAGCACTGCGTGGCTTCGTGTACTTCAAAATAATATAATGTTCTTCCTACTTGAAAGAATACAAACATGCAGAACACTTCATCAAGTTCGTAGCGGTACCAACTACATTCTTCTCACCATGGAAGTCTCTGCACCAAGGTAGATCTCACGAGGTCCAATAACGCAAGTCATGCTGGTTATGTCACTTCTACTAATGGCATACGTGCGGCGCACACTGCGGCACAGTCATCATAACCGATTACGAGAAATAATCCTGACATTGCAACAACAAAGTCAGGATGATTTTTTTAACCTACATGAGATGTGCCGGTAACGAGGCGAGTGACTCAACTGTAAACAAAGACGTGGATTCAATTTTTGAAAGAGCTCAAAAGTCCAAAAAAAGCGTCGTACTGAACGTAATTAATAGCCATATGGAACACTATGCAATGGGTAAATTTGTTGCTCTGAAGAGAGCCACATAAATGCTATTAGGTGGAAACGTTGGTGTCCTTCAGGTGAAAATTGAGATTCTCTGATGATGATGAGGAGCAACCGCCGTATAAACTTAAATGTAAGCAGAAGAGCACTATTGTATTGTACTCACGACCTTCATGAAATAGATGGGTTCAGGGATTGCATATTCTTCATCATCAGGATAGATTTACGTATGAAAAGTTGTAACGTACAGGATATCATTTAAAGTATAAGATACCTTAATCGCCAGGCTACGGTGTTAAGAGTTTGGGTCTTGTAACGATATCTACAGATGTATCAATGGACTGTGGAGTTTTCAAAGATCACGAGACAAAAAGCAGGCAGTTGGCGCATGCGAGTACTAGAAGCTGGGATGGGCTAATTTCTTAAAATTGGCACCTATAATCATAAACATTTCGACTTACACAGAATCGTTCGTTGACTTAATTATTCCAGTGCATCGCATTGGCTACGTGAGAACGCCGAGGGTTACATGACGGAGCCTATCGCTGGTCAGCCAAGACCGAAGTACTACACGCAAGCGCGCGGTCCAAACGCGCGACCGCTTCGCTTTCGTAGAGGGAAAGCAGCTCCCCGTCGCCAGCTCTCTCAGGCGGAGTAAACTCGATGACTTGCGAGCCTTGGGAACATCACTGGGAAAGTTCACTACGTAACCGCTCGGGTCTTGGGAGAATAAAAAGTAGCAGTGAGTAAGACGAATGAGGCGGTGATACGAGAACTGAGAGGATCTGTCCACGGGTCACTGGGAGTAGCCTGTACCTGGCTACCTGCTACTCGTAATGCGCTGCAGCCATCAAAAGAACGGCACCCTCACGATTCCTTGACGTTCAACTTAGTTTTCCCCTGCATACAAAAATAACGAATCCGAGGAAAGCTGGTGCAATAATGAAGTTTTACATTGGAAGCGTACGCGGTAGGACTTCGTACTTTGCTGAGCTATTTGAGACCCAGATTCATGTTTATGACGAAGAAGACTGATGAACGATCATGTGTGGGAACAAGTCGGGCAAGATGAAGTGTGAGTGAATACGTCAAGTCTTGCTAGACACAAGCAGTGATGGTGTATCAAGAGAATTTAGAAGGGACACGTAGTGGGTCAAGAGAAACGTGGTACCCATGCACGAGGGTGTTCCCCACATGGTGTGTAGGCACATGAGTACAGCCTGTCTGGATATAAAGAGGAGGCGCAGAAGAAAGTATCATCAGAAGAAATATAAATGGAAGGACATGAAGTAGACACAAAAGATAGACGTCTCGAAACACTAGCAAAAGCCAACGTAAGTTGTGGAGACCTTCAAAGGGGCCCTGCTTCTCATAAGATAGGACTGGTGAACCAAACTAACCTATAACCCTATGGCCCATGGATTATCAGATGCGCAGAGGGCAGAAGAGAGGAGACGGAGAGAAGATGAGAACAAGACGAACAATAGTTAAGTAAGAAATTTGAAGTGAACCACGGACAAGCATTAGGTGATCTATGCCCTGAGGCCATGTTTCATTTTTTGTACTAGAGTATTCCGCCAGAGCTTTAACGCTGCTGCATTGACGATACACCCTCATTCCTCGACATTAGTTCAAGCATTTAATGAAATGACTTGAAAACAGTCCCTAATCTCTTTTCTTTCAGCTATTATTATTATTATTATTATAATAATGGTTTATCATTATAATAAAGGTGGTTATGTCTCACAGCATTACTTATGAACCAGAGAGAAAGAAACAAGTAGTATGTCCAAGGATACGACGACATCTTCACCGGGAACTTTAAATATGATAGGAAGATGAATGCATTAAAGAAAAATTATCAGAAGAAACGGAAGAATAAAACGAAAGGAGCAAGCAGGACACGAAGAAAATACACTCCGAAAGCCTAGACTGCTTATCGTAGTTAAAGAATTCAATATCCATTGAGTCAATCTGGAGGCGCGACTCCCCACATACGCACATGACTGGTTTACGTCATGTGCGAATTCGTTACTTACGAATTCCGCTCTTTGTGAATGGACAGCTGTGACCACTGATTCTCTTTGCGAAAGAAAATTCGCTCGTATGCAATTTGTGAGTTGGGCTCGGGAGCTAGTGCCACAACAGAGCATCTTGATTTTTATCTTATTTATAGCGGTTTTTCTTGTCGACTGTTGCCAGTAGTGGTGTGTTTCAACTGTGTTTTACCGCAGTAATATTACAAAAAGTGTTAAATTTACCATTTAAGGGTTAGACGTGGGTCATGGAACGTAATCCGTTAATATAATGTGCATACTCCCGCATATGCGAATCCACTTTAGGCAAGTTTTTCTGGACTGTAACCCTCGCACATAATTACAAGCACAGGGCGTAATAGCTCAGACCCAAACTAACCTAACATTACTGCGTATGCCTGTCATATAGCTCCTCCAGTTGTCTTGCCTCTAAAGTAAACACTTTCAGAGCGTAGTTCAATACATTTGTGAAGTCTCATTTAATTTTCCTTGTTTCAACGCTGTGGATATAATATAGGTGTACTGTACAGTTGCTCAATCGCTGACTACTGGTAACAGAGCACAGAAACCGTTTAGTTTAAGTAGTTACCGAGCAGAAAACCCGTCTCTCACCCCATATTATGTCATTGGTTTTATCCAAACTAATTTTTGGATTGGTCCCGAGTACTTTCGTAAAAAGCACTAATGACCCAAGCCTAAAGCCATGATCAAAAGAACTTGAGCATGCTGACCGCTTCCCCTCAGCAGTTAGGCTTACAGTGTTACTTCAAGCCTTGTCTGCACGAATTTGCGTTACAGCCGTCGTTATATCTTAATATTTTTACTCAATAATTAAATATAATAGCAATTCGCTTTAGTTAGATTCGCGAAGGTTAGGCTTTTGCCCGTTTTTTTTCTGTTGTTGTCTGTTAGCAATATACCTGAAAAATTATGAACGGATCTTCACGAAATCCACAGGAACCATTAAAGGAATGTTACGAGGATCAGCTTATTAATTTTTTGGTGGTGATTTACCTGTGCGTTTGTCTGTCTGGCAGTCAATTATTCTGTCTTTTTGCTTAGCAACGCATGGCGTCGGTCTGC
The DNA here is from genome assembly GCA_001587735.2 of Parhyale hawaiensis. Lineage (NCBI taxonomy): Eukaryota > Metazoa > Arthropoda > Malacostraca > Amphipoda > Hyalidae > Parhyale > Parhyale hawaiensis. The sequence goes on from LQNS02000138.1 coordinate 17,767,451, forward strand.
TCTCTCGGAGTGTAGCTGTACATAGTTCAGAATGTTTTAGTTTGGACCATCCCGCTGATTTGGAATGCTGCATAGTTTGGACACAAGTAGGTACCTAGCAAAGCAATTCATGGACATGCGAGTTTTTCGTGTGCAGTCGGTGCTTAAAACAGAGCAATGGGGAATTCTGTGCCTTTTTTCTACTACAAAAGAATCAGTTATTGTTATGGCTGTACAGACATGCGGTGGAACAGACGAGTGTGGAGAGGTAAGAAAGCTGTACGAGTTTCTCCAACTGATTTGAAGCGTCATACCACGCGAGCAATAAACGGCAGTCTGTTGCATACGGGACAGCGTATTATGCATCGCAACCACATATGCACACACCCTGTGTTAAGAAACTTAGAACCTTTTTTATAGATAAATGTTGTGGTTTTGCAGGTTAAGTCATATTTTCCCGACACATTGGCATGTTTTTGCACTGGCTAACATTCCAAACAATAGTCTACCGTAGTCAACAATTCCATGAAGTAAACAGGGAGCTCCTTGACTAAAATATGTTGAGGAGAAAAGGGAGGGGCTGATCAGATCAGTACCGACTTTTTCCTATTGTTTCTACTAACTAGAAGATGGCTTCTTCCATTGAAGATTTCAAGTATAAAGAAAGCCATAATTAAAAGTATTTAAAATCAACTTCGAGTTCTGCAGCTCGAAACGAGCCGCACCTATAGTGGCATAAGTAATGAGTTACCTGTATCCTCTGAGCGTTGGCACAGCAGAAGGCCATCAGCAGCAGCAGGACGACAGCCCTCGCCGCTGGCCACCTCCTACGCTCCTCCACCATCTGCAAGACAGAGAACACAAAATTTAGTTTCAGTTTCGATATACCTGACCTTGTCATGCAACAGAGCAGCAACGCAGAGTGTTCTGCGAAGCCTTACGGCGATACATGAACTTTAAGTACGTATATTCTAACGTTATTTAAGTTCCAAATATACAGGATTCAAGTATAGCTCCTTCTGCAGGTATCTCTTTACCAGTCTTCACCAGCGCGGTTTTGTCAGCGATATGGTATTGTCAGTTCAACAATAGATATTGGAGAACTAACTACTTCATTGAACAAATATTGTCTTCTTTGTTCCAGTTTCGCTACCAAGCAAAGTGAAGCCAAGCAAAGCAACAAAAACCGGGAGAGAAGAGCAAAAGAAGCTAAAAACAGTATTTGCAAATCTCACAACCTCACAACATAACAGTGTAAAAAGCACTGAACCCGAACGGACGTTGCCCGCAGGAGGCGGACACACAGGTAAAGCGGGACCATCTGTAAACTTCAGCATTATGTAGAAGAGCTACAGAAGACCAAACAGTCACACAAGGAAAAACCGTCCAAAAAGCTCATACAAGCTGCAAGTATTTATTGGTCTTCCTGGATGTGCGACTTCTCGTAACACTCGAGTTGCAAGAAGCTAATAAGTTTAACACCCTTAGTCTCCGGCCAATTATGTGGTCCTGAGGAGACCTACTGAACACACCAGTTTCTTCAGTAAGGGTAAATTGATAATTGATGTGCGCATAAGTTTGGAGCTATATGCAGGCCATAACGTCTAAAATAATTATGGAAAGTAAATGAGCGCAGAAGAGTAAATAATGGATGAAAGTTTCTCTGCTTACCCTCTTTTTCTTCTCTCAAACTTATCAAGCGAACCCTAAGAAATAGCAACCGATCAGCACTTCCAAAATTTACTTCAGTTTAAGAATGATCGGCAGTCGACACTAATTGCAGAGGACAGAATCATTCATATTCAAGGAAATAAATGCTTTAACTCTTAAAGGAAAGCTTCAACAGTACATTATTATTAGCTGAATTACTCAATAGTCTTGCAATGAGCTAACTAGTAGCTACATGCACCACTTTTCTGCCAGCTAGAGAACGGTTGACTAAGATAGGCCAATAGTCAGAGAGAAGTTGCTGCAGATACTGAGATCTGTACGCAACTACGACGCTTCGCCTAGGGCCTTGCATTTCCTGGACATTTACACTGCACTCATTCTCGTAGCTGTCACTATTTATATAGAGTTCAGAGAAAGTAGCAGTTACCTAATGGACCCAGGAATCAGCTGAGAAAGCCAACTATTGAAAAGTTCCCAACGATGTCGTCGCTGATGAAGACTATCGGCTTTCTAAATGCAACTTCCCAGCCCGCCTCTTGCTCCCTTAACGGAGATAATTGACTGCTTCAGGCTGGCCACTGCCTGCTGATCTTCATGGGTGAAATTCAAACTTATGACTTCCTCCCCAGTGGTGACTAATAATATCTATATCTCCTGTAATACTAATACTAGATGTAATACTAGATTTCAAGACGTTGAAATTTTTAAGGGAGCCTATAAAGAGGAGAGAGACACCTGAGATAGCGTATTAGAAGCTTTGTCATGGAGTTTAACTTAGTTTCTTTGAGCAGAATTCAGTGACGTTCATATCCTACGATAAAACAATGGCACAACTCATCCTAAGTATCAACTAGGCCTACTGTAGGAAAAACCTGACACTTTATGGAGATCAGATTATTTCTGAATTTTCACTTTGAAGAACTTGTCAGTCGATGTTTCAAGAGCCATGCTGTGTACCATAGTACTATAGGAGCAGCTACTATGAGAGACAGTAACATGCTCATAATTTCTACGCCAACATCATGAAATTGATCACTGAAAACCGGAATGACCTGCCATTCATGTAGACATAACTACTGAACATTAGGACATTATTTGTGGTGGCATTCGAGTGTAGAATGTAGGAAACTCCTACTCACCGAAAGTTCCTGCAGATCTGCTGTCGAATAAACATATCTCACAGAATCGATATAACTGCAGAATTAGTAACTTAATGACAAATTACTCAGCAATATTTCGTGATCCATGTTTGAATTCAGTTATTACATGTAGAGCAGACGTATAAAGTCGGCTTCATGCAATTTATTTGAGAGAATTTTGTCCGCTTAACTTTTATTTCTCCAAAAAATCAATCATATGCTTTCGATGTACCACGTTTAGCAACGTATCAGGCGGTAATCGCAGTTCAATAACACTTGAGACGACAGGAAGCTGCACCCTGTCAACGACCGACCCTTCATGCAGCCAAGTCAGAGCTAAACGGATTAGATCATCTCGGTCACCGCGTGTATTCGAATCGACGATATCTTTAATCGCAACTGCATGCACAGTCGCTAAAGAGAACAATGCGGGCCACATGAATTCCGTGTTTTGGAAAGTTACAAAAGGAGAGCACTTTTGAATTACGCCCTTCACTTCTTGCATAAGGAACTTGCCCCTTGGCAGTTATCTGTTCACGAGCACCACCTCCACCTCCTGCCCCGGTCCCTTACAGCAGCATCCTGATCATGCTGCGCTGCTCACCTTGGGGCTCCACACTGTGGGTCTGATCGCGCTGCAGGCATCAGAAACACAACCAAAGAGAGGGACGTGAGTGAGGGGTACGGCGGAACACCAAGCAATTAGCCACCCAAAAAACCCGACTCCTATTTCAGTTAACGAGCAAACATCGGCTGAAAGCTTACCAGCGACCAGCTGGTGCACTCGCAAGTTTTGTTAGAACTGCATTGGGATATGGGCTTCTCATGGGTCACCGATATTAGTGCTCTATCGAGCATATTATATACAAAAAAAATTAAGCGCTGAACGTTGATAGACCATGAAACATATTGACATTTTATGTACTAGCAGCTACTCGGACTCACTTCCAGAAGGTAGCAGTCTATATATATATATATAGATTCTATTGCATGATAAACTGGTGTGGCTTCCGAAGGTTTTAAAGTTACGTTTCTTTTCATCATGGGCCAACTTGTGAGTGATGCATCGAAACGTGATCGTGTGTTTCTAAACTTGAAGTACATGAGAGACAGCGACTTAGATTGCGCCAGGATCTTTTTCAAGTCTGAACTTTTCAATGCGAGGAACGCTTTTCTTTTTAGACTGTCATGTCTCATGTATAATATTGATGTAAGCGTAGACTCTAATTAAAATAAGCCTTGAAATTCCTTTAAATCCATTTCATTAATATTTTTCATTATCATTTACTGCCTGAAGTGGTGCAGTTTAACAGCACTTCTCCACCTCATCATGTGTAAGAACTTTACTGCGCCGCAGCTGCTTGACCGGAGAGGTTATTGTTCTAATAATGGCCATAAATTGGATGCTGCAGTGCCAGTTTTCATGAACCAGCGAAGTGGAAAGAACGTGCGCTGCCGGGATCACACAGCTGAGCTGAACGCCACTATCCTGATCACATCTACACTGCCGAGCGGGTCTACAAAGATCGAGCGTACTAAGGTGAGTGACCCAAGCACGAGCAAAGGCCGAGCTTTTCTGCTATTGAGAACTGACATCGACCTGACAATACGAACGCTACTAGCGTCTTTAAGTTGCCCCTTTGAATCGTGATCCGGTTTGAGATTTTCCCCGAGGGCAATTGATCAGCCTTCGCCGGTGCAACGTTGCTTTTAATCTTAATTCAGCTGTAGAATTAGCGTCGTCAGCGCTGAATTCAACTACAAGAAAGGAGGCACGTTTTTTTCCGTGGAGGGGCCGACCTATAAATAATTGCTTTATTTTTGTTACATTTTCAAATCTTATCAGCGAATTGCTTTATGTGCGTAAGGCAGATCGAGTTACAAGCCTTGTAACCTTAGAGAAAAATTATGAAGCAGCCTTTCATTGTCAACTAAACATCTTTTTGACTTGTAAATGCTGTCTTTGGAACTGAATCTTCGCATTTCTTTGATAGCTGGAGAGTAAAGCTACGTATGCAGAGTCATATACAAAACTCAGATGCTTCAAGATTAGTATTCACGATAATAAAATCTCCACAGTATGGATGGAAGATTAATGTCTCAATACTTCCGCTGTACATGCTAAACTTCAATAGCAAGGAAAATTTAAAATTTTGTCGTCAAAAAAAAAAAAAAAAAAAAAAAA
>LQNS02000138.1:17772431-17799086 GCA_001587735.2 Parhyale hawaiensis
AAACGCGCATTGAAAGCAGGAGTGGAGCAGGTGCAACAGAATGCATATGAGCCAGAAGGCAGTGGTCAAGTCGAGCGGCAGCAGCGGCACGGTTGGTGACCCAAACTGAGGAGGATATCGCAGGTAACGGTAGAGCGATGGTAGCGAGGAAGCAGTGGAGGTTCACGCTTTGTGAAGCCGCAAGCGCTCGTTCAAGACAACAGAGCCGCACGCACAGCCAGGGCATCATAACTGTTTGAATATCATCCACAGATGAGCTTCAACTGTTCAGATCTTTTTAAACTATCATCCATCCATAAATGAACGGCAGTACAGAGATTTGCATTCTTCTGCGCTCACTTCCATCTTATTTCCAAGGGAATTGTATACTATTTTACTTGCCGATTATTTTAAGTTTTAGCTGAATTTCCTAGTTACACCGATTGCAAACTGACATCGTGAGTAATATTCATAGTTTGAAGCCTGTTGCGCTCGACGCTGCGTAGACGTAGAGAGACACGACCAACTAACATCTCGAACTGAGGTGTAATAGAATAGACGAGGTGCATTCAGCAAGACAAAATGCTTTCGTGAAACCAAGTGCTGTCGGCAAGATGAGAGGCGTTAGATTAACTGAGGTGTGTTGAGTCAAAGTAGGATAATTATGTTAGGTGTATATGTGGAATAAAGCTCGTTTAAATTAATACCCTCCATTTCTAGATATTCACTACTACCTTTGTTGTCAAGCTTCATTTCAAAATCTCTCTGAAGTTATCAATCTGTGGCGGGTTTAATTTTGAAATTCCTGCAAAAAGAATAAAACTCTTCAAATATACCAGATATGTGGTACGCAGTTCTTCAGACCTAGAAGGATGTGATACTGGGAAGAGAGTTTCAAGACATTTTAAAAGTAACACCCACAGATGACAGAAAAAAAACAATTACTGTAATTTTTATCTACTGCTGAACTAGTAAGACTAACATTAGTTCATATAAATTGTAAACAAGCTCAGGTTGTGGAGCGAAACGAGGATGTATAAGCGACAGCAAGGTGTGTTCCAGCGTCCTAGAATCGCAGTCTGTTTCCAAGTTCAGTGCCTCTCGGAGGGTCGTGATCCGGTGCTATGTTCCAGGTTGTAGGCTTCTACGGAGACTGTAGTGTTACCTTTAGCAGCCTTTTACTGAGTTGGTTGAAACTGCGTTATATACACGTTCATCTGCCATCTATAATAACACATCGTGAGTCTGCTCCTGCATTTATTTCCACAAACTTGCTTCTGTGTAAGATGGTTCTTGTCCTTAATTTCCACCTTCCACACTGATAGATAAAATTAGCAATGGAAACAAGCACACACTTTCTTCTCAATGATGCGTAATGAAGTATTATAGTGCAAATAGTGTAGATAATTACCTCCACCAAGGAGGTTATGTTTTTTGTCGAGTTTTGTGCGTCACCAAGGTAACTCAAAAAGTTATGTACGGAATTTCACAAAATTTACAGGGATTGTAAAGTATGTTAGAAGGAACAGATGAATAACTTTTATCAAAGATCCGTTCATCCGTTGTCTGCCTCTTCTTTCTTAATGCTATAACTTAAAGTTATGAACGGATTTTTATGAAATTTATATGAGTTATTAGGTATATGACGACGAGCAAATGACCAAATTTGTGTGATAATCTGTTTTATCTTTCATGTGTTTGTCTCTGTATTTGATTTTTACATGTTAGCACAATAACTCAAGAAATTATGAATGGATCTTCAAAAAATTTACAGGAATTGTTACTAATGCTGGAAGACAAAAATGAATTAATTTTGGTGATGATTGAATGGTCTGTTTGTGTCTTTGACCAATGTCTATCAGAATTTCTGGTAGCAGCGTAACTCAAAGAGTTATGAATGCATCTTCTTTTACTGTCAAAATGCACAAATGATTAGATTTTGGTGTTGATACAAAGGAAATAGTTTCAGAACCAATCTGAATGATTCGTTACAGTTGCCTTCCTTGGCGGAGGTAGGCTATTTAGCATCTGTATCCAGTTCTTCAGAATTACTTCCGTCATCAATTAGCTCTTTCACTGTTGAGACGGATATTGTTTTTAAATCAATTCTTTAGGTAACTCCTGATACCACAAAAGTTTCGCTTATCAAGTATTTCGCGGTGCTAGATTTTTCCATCTATCGAGCTGCCCCTCTTTTTCCAACAAATAAAGCTGCTCATTTTTTCTCAAGTTCAGCTTCTTCGAAGCCGACTATATGAGATCTCTGAACGATTCAAATTTTGCTTTGTTTTGTTTTTCATGTGAACCAATTTTAGTCTGAATCAAAATACGAATAGCTCTAGTTCATTGCCTACAACCTGTACGATATATTTGTGAGGAATTTGATACTAGTATATTTTTTCGTGTATTACCGGACTGCCTGTAAGCTGAGTTGATGTGTATATGTTTCCAAACAGTACCACGATAAGGACAGAAGAAAGCGTGGGGTTTAGCCGATGTTAGTTATCTTCCCCGTCGCTGCACGGCAGCCTGGACCGCTAGTTATTAGACTGGTTTGCTATCGTTTTAAATATACATTTGTTTACGGCAATCAAAGCCTCCGCTGGATAGTTTAACTATACAGCTGTTCCGGACGATGATCCTTCGGACACAGGACGAGCTCCAAGCATGCTAGGATAATTGTTGATCCGCATGTACAGTATATTCATAAGCAGACGTCTGCTTCCTAAAATCACCAGGAGTCTAAAATTATTTCAAAGCTATAAACCATTACCGGATTAAGTAAACATAATACTATTAGCTTTGTCCCTGAAATGGAAGGATGTTTAAAAGCGCTTTAATTAATAACACGTCCTACGCGACTCGAAAGATTTTTGTACTAGTTACTAACGGTTTTATACGAATATGCTGGAAAAAATGCATGCGTTCTCTAGGAAAAGGGACAGAAAGTAATCCTAGAGCTACGCCTAAACACACTAAGATTTACCGATATTTTAATGGTACAGTAAATGAGATTTTTTTTCTTTCTACTTTGATTTCAAACAATGCCTCTCAAACTTTGTACAGCGAAAAATTGCACCGATTTCTGTAAGTAGTAACTGTAATGCAACTCAAGAGTATTCCTCCTGACAGCTAAATATCTGGAGATCAACTCTAACAAAAACAATAGACTATTCCATATTCAAAAACATCATTCACGTACACCAGGCAGTGTGTATGAAAATATCTCCTCGGGAGCCAAAATATCAGACTCTTTTAGAGTAAAACCGTTCTCATGCCCCCAAACGTAGGTATACATACACTGTTGTTTTGTTTCTGCTCAATTATTGCTAGGACTCATGACACGATCTGATCAAAAGAGGAAAAATACGGATATTGAATCTGTATGCGAGTATAAATAGCGAAGCGTTTGAGCACGCCATGATACACACACAAAAAAGAAAACATGTCAAGCTTTAAGGGAAAGGTCCAAGTATCACATGAAATCCCTTTCCATCATGATCCAAGGAATCATAAATACCGCCGACTCGCCGCATGCCATCTATCTCTAACCAGAAAACACTTTACTCGTGATTTAGTCGACATAAACCGTCCACTATAAGGAAATACGCCTGAACTGACGCTTGCCTCGAAATTGTTTGCTTCACGGGAAAATTCCGCCAAGAACTTTTTAAGCAACAAAATACAGGTGGCAGACTAAGGGCCGCATTTTCTATCACGCACGCCGACTTGATTGCCTGTCTTTCGGGCCGAATATTTTTGTGCCTCGTCGTGCACGTCCACCGCCGGCCGTGGCGGCCCGCACGCACGAGCGTTCCAGTGACAGTCTGTGGTGAAGACGGTACCTCTGGCGGGAGGCTCTGCAAGTCTATGGACACACAATTTAGACCGCCAGAGTACCGTAATGAGCTGCGAGTAAGCAAGAGCGTTCTTCGGTAGCTCAGAAGAGGATGTGTAGCGACTCACTACTGTTATGTCGGCAGGAAAGTAATTTAGGTTTGCAGCCTGCTGCAGCGAAGCGCAAGCGATGCCGCATAGACGAAGGTGTGAGGTCCTACTCGTGTGTCCACGCTCAGTGAGAAATAGCTGTTCGAGGCTCAGTGCCTCACTAACTCTTATCGTGGAGGATGTACTATGCTACGAGTTGTAGGTATCCGAGAGGACTTTGGCTATAAGCTGTTCACTATACAGTCATGTAATATACACAGTTGGTTTTAAAAGGACTGTGCTAAAAACCTAGTCAAAATGCAGAGAGATAAGTTACTTGCTGAAATAAGAGCAATAAGCTCCCACCACGTGACAAAGAAGTGAAGTCAATGCAACCCATGTAGGTAATTAAACTTAATTCTATAAGGACTAGCTAAAATTTAGGTTTCCGTAGGAATAGCATCATTACAAATGACCGTGGTCGTCGGAGGGTTTCTCTACAATAAAATAAAAATTATTGAACAAAGGACCAGCCAAGAGGAAGCGCTGATTAAAAAGAAACTGGTTTCACAATAGCTTCACAACTTGGAAGCGGATAAATTCACCTAACTGAACGGCTGCAGTCAAAAATAAAATAAAAGAGTCAAAACTCAAAAATAAAATAAAAGAGTCAAAACTCAAGGTCAAATAAAAGAATCAAAAATCCCAAGTTAAAAAACTAATAGTTTACGTAATAATTAATTTTCCATTCCATCTTCTATTATACTATATATCTATATTTTCAATTTCTCATTATTATTTTAGTTTTATTACCATAGCCATTTTAGTATATAGGTATATAGCTGCGCTTAGATATTCTGTGTGTTGAGCGGCGATCATAATAATAATAATATCTTGCAGTAATGAATAATTCTTGCTGCAGTCTAGTAAAAATATTTTCTGTACCGCTGCAGTTAATCACAATTAGTCAGAACTAAGAAATCAAATTACTAATTGCTAAATTCTTTAAATAAAGTAAAGTAAGCAAGGTTTAAAAATAGTTAATTGCATTATTTACCTTAATGGACCTTATGTCTGAATCTGTTTGGAGTCTGAAGTTTAAATTGTAGTGAATTAATAATTATCTATTTTAATTCGGACCATATATCCGAATTGGTTGGACAGGGAGAAATGCACCACCCTGTACATATTTCGAAGCCGCAGTGCATAAAAGCCTTGGTTTAGTTTAGATGTGTTAGTCGTTCAGAACAGTGTCGACAGTCCCCTAGACAGGTTCGCTAACGGTTAGTTTCTGCTATACCGATCTGCAGCCCCTGAGAAGTGTAAAAGAACATCAGTACATTAAGACGACCCACCGATGGTCGTAAAGTTATACTACTTATTAATCCAGGCTAAGCTGAAGATTCATGCACGTANCCCTAGACAGGTTCACTAACGGTTAGTTTCTGCTATACCGATCTGCAGCCCCTGAGAAGTGTAAAAGAACATCAGTACATTAAGACGACCCACCGATGGTCGTAAAGTTATACTACTTATTAATCCAGGCTAAGCTGAAGATTCATTCACCTAAACTGGTGCATCGATTTACCTAAACTCTGTTCTAGTCCTAGAACTTACGAATCGACTATAGGCTACAACAACTCCACATATAAGGGCTAACAGTGAAAAGTCCCGCATAGGATTCCCCGTCGGGGCGAATTTGTGTTAAAGGTGAGTTAGATCAAATTACATGTCAGTGTTCCTTAGACACAACACACAAGGCGGAGTCCTAATATATATCACGTCGACAGAAACGTGGAATCCGCATACTGAGGCGTTCCCAATGGTGGATCCATGCGCCTCGCGCCTTTATACAGTGTCGTGATATAAGGAAGAACAAAATGAAAGTATCATTAGTAGGAGCTGGAAATGGAAACAGTGCTAAGTGGGCGCGAACGACGAATGTCCTGAAGGCCCAACTGACGCTGAGATATCCTATGAGATCCGCCAGGAGGAGCGTCTAGTCTTAATATAAATGGGTGACCGCAACTAACGCAACCCTATCATCCATCCTGAGCAATGAGGGACAAACGTTGTAATCCCTAAAGATTTAACTATATTGTCAACAATATATGTCATAGATACGGATAATATTTGGCAACATACCGGGCATAGACATGACACCGGTGCCACAGTACAGTGGTACTCATAATTTTTCGTCCAGCGACTTTATCTTGGCTCTCCCATAGGACGAACTTGATTATATATAGGCACGAAAATTCGCAGTGGCGCAGTAGATTGGTAGCTGCGACCGTTGCCTCAAGGTCTGAGGTTCGCTTCTTTGCTAGGGACGTGGAGTCACGTGATACTTGGGACTGCTGTATCAGCGTTTCTGGTGATAACAGTCCACTCCGAAAGCACGTTCATATTATTTTTATTATTATTATTATTATAGTCATAGTTTTACCACCGTATCCAAGCACGTTCATAACAAGCAATAGATAAAGTAACGAAGGCTGGGGAGTGTTCCAACTGTAACATGAACTAGCCATTTCGTCTTTGCGGCGATGGCTCTGACAACCCGAGGTTGACTGTTGCCGTGCACTCTGCTGGGCCTATGCGGGCCTTTATCCACAGCACGTACAGACCTGCTAGGGCACATAGATGTCCTAGCTGGCTGTGCGGTCATGTTGACTTTCAACATTACCTGTGTATCAGAAATCAGAAGCTCTGTTGTGATGCGTTGAAAAATTTGGAATTCACAGCATTTAGGGACTCGACTGATCGAGATGAGAGCGAGAATGTAAACATGGGACCACCAACATAAGTGTCAATTTTGTTAAATATTGGCTTTCAATATCATGAATATCAGGTACTATACATACCTACCAGTATTAAATGAACAGTATAATAAAGCGCGCTCCTGTTAATCCGAGTTACAGATGTCGGTGCTGTGACCCACTTGGAAAACCAAACTGGACGCATCTGGACCGGTTCTGTTCGTAATAGAAGTAACTTTTCGAGTCGATTGGCTCACATTAGCAACTGTGCGCCATGCACACATTCACATGTCTGAAACTCGTTGTTGTATTTGCAGTGGCTTATGCTTGAACCCGTTAATAAATATTTATAACATTCCAGTGCTACCCAATCGGAAATTTATAGGCATTTATCGGCTGCCTATGGGAAAATAGTGAAAAGGTATCCGATAACAGCGGATAAATGCCTATAAATTTCCGATTGGGTAATAAAACAGGGCTGTACCCGCTGGTAACATGTATACGATACTAAAAATTGTACTTGATTCTACAGTAGAAGCACTGGCATACAAATTCCTCTTTGAACTGAGAACATTGCGATGTTATACAATATCACATGGCTATAATAGACCATTAATTATCGGTTGAGATGCATTTATATTCCACTATGTCGGGTAAACAGGCCACTAAATAATAGTATATGTAATCAAGTGCATTGTAATATGCAGCAGTAATGCCATTCAGCAAAAAAAAAAAAATTTACTTTAGGTTATTTTATCAAAGATGAACAGGCCAGCAGCATCGACCTTTCAGTTGACGCCTAAAGAGCAGCTGCTCAGGTGCGATTCTATCATTGCAAGAACAAAAACTGCCCTCTAAGGAGCTCAGTGGCAGGCGTGGGAGAAACGTGTAGGCTTCCGACTCGTGCTTCTAATAAAAAAACCTCCACGTAAATGCATTATTTTTGTAATTAGCAGATCAGTGGCTACATCTAACCGAAAAAAAAATGAACGGACGGTCCATATTGGCAAAAGTCTGAATAGTGCACATCGTGAGACCTAATTCTTACCCTACCATCGTATGGTCAGCATATATCGAAGGCTAAACATTACTCTAGATAACAGCTTGATGTACACTACATATAAACAACCATAACTTGAGACATATCAAATATACCTACATGCCCGAGTAAATTTTCCGATCAATCTACGTGTGGCACTGTTCTCCATTTATGCTATTTACCAAATTGTGATTTGAGGAACTCACTGTTACCCCGAGCTGTATTTCTTACCAGAACTGTGATGAGTTTTCGTACAGCTAAACCAGGGTTTCATTACCAGGGGTGCGAGATAACCTCTTAGGAGGAAAGAATTCGTGCTTTATTTTTATGTGAATAAAAAATTAACTTATATTCGTAGGTAGCGCAAATCTTAGTATAAATTTCATTTCTCATCATCATTTGGGTTATGAATTTTGTAGGGGTACGAAAACATCTTAAAAGGTCGCCGGGGGTGCCAGGTATAAGAAAGTTTGGAAACTACTGACCTTGAACTATAAGAATACTTTGTAGGGTCTAGCAAATGAAGAATAAACAATCATTCCCTTATATTAACTTTCCAAGAACGTGTTTACAAAATTGTGAGCCTGTATGCCTGCCCTTCTTTATGTATATACAGAAATTTTTTCTTTGGCTATGGGCTTCGGAATTCAACTAATTCACGACTGAATGCCGATTTCAGACTAACAACTGAAACTTGGCTAGCGCACATTTTTAGTTATTCATTTTTTCATACTTTCGACACAGCAGTAGCATAATATGAACTGCCCATAAGTGATCTCAATAAGCCTTCACCAAGAATATCACGGAAGACATACAAGAACAGCGCTTCATTCCCTGAACATGGGACATGGTAACCCGAAACGAATTCAGATCTGGAATTACAATTAATAGCACTTATGAAGATACAGTTGGAGGGCTGTCAACGGGAAAATTCTTGTCGACCAGCGGTATCACTTTTTTGTATTACTAGTGCATTCAAACTTTTTACATCATTGTCTTACGATCAATAGTAGAGGGTTTATCAATAAGCAAGCGTATTGTTTAGATATAGCACAATATTCCGCTAGCACTTCTATCGATGTGAAGATCCCAAAATAGTTATTTCATCGAAACATTGATACTCTAACTGTGTAGAAAAAACTAAAAAATGCAATAAGCAGATACTACAACCTGCTAATGTTCTTTGACCCAAGATAAAAGTGACGGTGATAGTTACGGGACAGCAAACTCTGCCTATTTGCTCAGCTTATTTGCATGACGAGCCGCGATGAAGAAACTTTCGAACAAAGTTCGTCTTGCGCAAGGAAGGGACAGGCTTGAGCGAGTGGAGGCTTCGCCAAGAGCGACGCTCTAAAGATCACAATGGGATAGACGTCATGCAACTCGTGTCTGGTGATCGCGAAACTTGGAAGGAGAATTGAAGATGCCTTGGAACAATAGGCCACGTTCGAGGGGAAATTACCAGCAAAGACGTCGGAAAGAAACAAAAGTTGACTAGTGAGAACTGTGCAGTGAAATAGTGCAGTATTGCACATGTTCCATACTGGCTACATTATTGTAACTATAGAGAGCACCGAAGGTCAAATAAACTTATCGAGTCTTCATTAATTAAACAGTTTCTTGCACACAAAGAGCCATACATACAGTCCAGTTCACAGCAGGTAAGGTTTTGTCAAAGGAAACAACTTTGCTTCAGGCTTCCACACGAATCAAATTTGTCCAACACGCTAAATGCACAGATGATGAACCAATGCATTCAAAGTTCTGTATTATGCTGTAGTTCTCACACATCAAGATTAAAATAACAAAAAATACGTATGCATTCACTCCATGCACTAGTAAGAAAGCCTTTTCGAAACCTTAAGATATTTTGATAAAGTACAACTCGGCAGGAAACAATACAGGAGCTGCTCGGCTACTGTCTTTATCAATCAACTTTTTTATAGTTTAGCTTGCAAGATTCAATTAAGTAACTAATGAGCAACGGTAAAACCTTCCAGGTCTGACGCCCAAGTGTCTTCTGAGAGGAAAGTTTCTTCTATATCTCAGTTTTGGAGTTTTAATAACTAGGAAATTGAACAGTCAGCTCATGCTAGAACTATGTAAAAATGTGTTCATTTGGAAAGTACCTACGTTACACAAGCCTACTCCAGTACAATATTTAACGATCTCGTACCACCGTTATTAGTCCCTAAGAACGTACCCGGTAGATTTAAAAATTTATGGTATCAACACAAATCGTTCAGTATGAAAGTAACTTACTATGGGCCTTTTGGTTCGTCTACTGTCGCCTATCTAATCTATGCATAAATTATATTATTTGTAGTCATTGGATGTCTGCTAGCCAACAAACAATCTTATTTTTCTTCGTTAATCTGCTACGATGGAGCACCGCTAAGGTAACGCAGAATATGCTGACCGTAAGCGAATATCATTCATTGTTTGAGCTAATTGCAGAGCGCCAGTCTGAAGCCCGCGGTGTTACGCAAGGGAAGTCGTTGACCGTGTCGGGAAAGGCTGGAGTGGAGCACGGGCCGGGCCGGGCTGGCGCACTTATCGCACCGGATCTGAATGTCGTGAACAACGTTCACTGCGGATAAATTACATAGAGATAATTCGATAGCATGCATGAACGCGGTAGTATGCACCGAATGAGAACTATTAAGTGATAGCGTTTACGCAGCCATGATCTGAATTGGTAGTTGGTATGTAGAGCATATTACTTCTGATCAAAACAGTAGGGAACAATCCTAATTCTTAGCTTCATTAAACATTAACACAAACTACTACGCTAGATCGTTGTCATTGTCATAGAACTATTTTTAGTACCCACTGTCCTCACAACAGACTACATGTGACGATGCTACGTACAATAATGAACGTTCGCTAGCACTGTAGGTAGCGGTAGTTACGGAATGATCACTCATTGGCAAGGATAGTCTAAAACTAAAATGAAAAGCTATAAAAAAGCTATTAGCAAACGCATGAGACGCTGAAGTGCCAAAAGAAACAGTAAAACATGTCAAATTCTAAACCTCGGCTTCCCTAACTAGGGTATGTGAACCCCCAGAGGCTGCTCGAGTCCGTCTCGGGTGGCTTGTGAGACGTTTGTAAATACAAAAGTACTGTTGAATTCTAGTAGAATTCAGACCTTGTAGGGTGCAATACCTATGACGTTACAACGGGTTTTGTTGGGTTAAGGTTGTGGGTAGGTTGTGGGAACCGCAAAACGAGTGAGGGGCGCAGCCTTGCCTCTTGCCCTATAAAAAGAAAAAAATATGAAAATTCGTAGTTTACATGGACACACGTCGACCGCTCACCCGAGCAAAGCACGCATGCACATGGGCCATGTGGGCTGCAAGAAGCACCGCCGCCAGGGAGGGAAGGAGGTTGCCAGGTTGTGAGGTCACGCAGCGAGCGGCTGCGGCGGGGGCCGTGAGAGTGAAGCTCGGCCAGGACAAGCGCGACACATCGAGGTTAGAGCAAGGAAACTTTTCAATGGTGGGTGTATTCCGTTTGGCCCGCAGCTGAAATCCCATCGTGTGGTGTCTTCGCTGCAATTTGCAAAATGGCAAAACTGACCAAAGCAATAAGCATTGCTGACTAAGGCTGTGTCATATTTCTGGTAGAAAAGGCAGCCTAAACGCCTATAGAGAAAGGTGGCTATTTCCCTCTGGAGGAGCAAACCTTTATCGTAAAACAAAATGACAATAAAAAGCTGCCTCGTTGACCACTACAGCGGTGAGCAACGAAAAGACGACAGGGCGTGAAGGTTATTAAGAAAAGCACAGCACATATTCACTGAAGCACTGCCATACAGAGGACACTCGACGACGAGTAATGAAAGGAGCTTACGGGATTAATCTTCCATGTGATTTATTGACGGGAAACTACCTTTTGCGACCTAGCAAATTTGAGGTTTATAATATTCACGAGCTTAATCCAGCGTTAAAAAGAAAAAAAGAACAAATGTATACCGGAGCGATTGCCACTGTCAAAAGATAACACTTTTATAGTCTCTTTGTCAGAGCCCTAGCAGTCTACTATAGCGCTCTCGCCATTACAAAAAAATAATAAATAAAATACAACAAAATAAAAATAAAACAAAACGGGTATTTACTATGAAAATGACTCCTCAGTCTCATTTGGGAATAACCTGATAGAACAGTTGAGCAGCTTTTCTGTAGGAGCAACTGGTTTCCCTAATAAAATTAGTTTCTGGAGTCTCGGTGCTCTGCCTATGCTTCAAGAACTATAGGTCAAGGACACAAACGCCAGGTTTTAATCGCAATCAGGTATCCTAGCAAGTAAGAGCCTGAATACCAGCGTTGTTTCAGATTATTGTGAGATATATGAACTCTACGGAATGGAAAGCGCGCACGCAAGACCCTCTAGGTCCAGGGTGACAGCCAATACGAATCCGTAATGAGGAAGAGCTCGTAGTGATCACAGCATTAGAGAGGAAAGTGTTTAGCATGGGAAGCCAGTGGCAACAGAGATGGATGGTCCCTTCACATGAGGTCTACCTGCAGCGTATGCCTGGCTTACCGATGGAGAAAGGTCTTTGGGCCCTAACACCAATATAACCTCTCTCCTTGGAACGTAACCCTACTGACACTGTGTCTGATTGAGTAATGGTATCTTCATTACAGGTGATGGGAAAGTGAAACGCAAGTGTCTTTGAAATAAGCTACTGATGGTCATCATTCCAGAGAAATGCGCTGAAAGGGACGTGCAGGAGAAGAAATTATGCAACGTGTAAACTAAAGACTATAGGGAAACCATTCTTCATTGGGAATAATTGTTCAGCATTTACTTAGTTCAAACAGTAATACAGTCATAATGATCATTTGCTGTAAGCTTATGCATGAACACTATTTACGAACGACCTTTTCCCCTTCATAGTTAAATATCATCCCGACAGCATCGGGCCCAGATGATTATCCAGCAGCAATGCGAGGCAACCATGCAGTGCCTCCGTGATTTCTGTTCACCGCAAGTACAACTCAAGAAGCAACTGCTGCTTCAGGGTACATAGTGCAATCGATGCGGAAATCGAAATGAAGGGGGCAATTAGAAATGAACTGATCCGGCGTTACGCCATCGTGTTGGCACGCATGCCACTTTGTTCTGTGCGACGATGTAACTTACCAGAAAATACTGCTCTAAAATACGGACTTCATACATACCAGGACCAGGCACCACTCTAAATGAACTAGGAACGGCATGCGTGAACAATTCCTTGAGCATGTCAGAGACTGCGACACTATAGTTCCAGCGATGTCATCAGGATTGCATTCCACCATTGCTTCAATAACCATCAACGACAAAGAGATTGAAGCCGCCGTGAGATGTTGCACCAACGAGAATGAAACCGCTTCCGCTTGCCTCTTTCCATATACGTTACTGGTGATTTTTTTGCGGTACCGGCGTTCGCAACGTCTGAATTGTTTCGCAGTGAAGTGCGTCGAAGCGTTGTGAGCCAGCGATTTCTGATGCTAGACCGCATAGGAAGTCGGCTGAATGCTCTTCTCCTTGTCTCTCGCCTGAACATTGCCTGCATCTGCAACGACTCCCAGTCAAGCATTTGCGGGCTTCTCGTCACGATATGGAAGCGATATTTTTGCGCTTCTTATACTAAGAAGCGATTGAGTTCGAGTGAACAAGTATGGTATGAGCTTCTGTTGAAGATACATAGCATAGGGTGCTTCAAGAGAAGTTGGGAAAGGAGCGCATGTCTTATGTCGATGGAAAAGTGGTAGGTACTCATTCACGGAAGTCTTACTTCGGTGAATTAACGTGCAGGGGGGCTGCAAAAACAAAACAAAAGGCAATTGGTAGGAGTGCATAAATCTGAGGAATCCAAGGAGACACGATAGAAAAATGTGTTTGAGGCCTAACTAAAGCGAAAGTTAACTTGTGATCTTCCTTTGGGAGAGAATCTCCATAGCATAATAAGACACCCTTAGAAAGTAAACTATTGAAGTGGTGTCAGTTATGATCCCCTAACATGAACCTATTATAGCCCACAATAATCCCGTATTTCTCATAGCATTGACGCTGTTAATATTAAAAAAAAAAGAAGCGTGCATTTATGGGGAAGCGAACTCAAAGACCATAAACAACGAGGGCCTGATTGCTCAGGAAGCCTAAGCAAAGGGATAATAACGCCGTTCTGCTCTTTACCCGAGGTCGAGAACAAGGGTTCCATTGGTCTTCGTATTTACCGTAACCTGAACGGATGATGCACTCTAGCTGTACAGAGGGAACATGAATAATAGCTTAGCCCCTTGTCACTAATAGGATAAAAAGCTACGTGTAGAAAAAAATGTAAAGAAACTAGAAACTCGTGCAAAGAAGGATTTCTGCAAAGGGCCGCCATTGGCAGGCTCCGTGATGAAATTAGATAAGAAGAAGAAGCAATGATTATCGAGATGATATTGTGAACAAGAAGTCAAGCAGTTAAACACAAGTGCCCAGAGGTTGAAAATGACCCTCTCGGTGGTGAAGTGACAGCGGCTCCGCATCGCACCAAAGGAGGCCCGGTTCGAATCGTGAACGCTACGCTACGAATTTACACTACGTGGAGCACTCCGGCGCAGAGAGGCGAGGAGAAGTACGGCAAGGGATCAAAATTGACTCAACACTGACTGCTTCTCTTGCTCTTCACACTATCAGTGCTTCAAAATTCTAGAATTAAGGCTAAAGAGAACTTCGTTAGGTGTATCCACTGTATGGTAAGCGAAAAAATAAATTGTCATAATTAGGTTGTAACTCGCAGCCCAACAAAAGTTCGGTTCGATCTAAGCTTAAAACATTTCTAAAGCACCTATAACAATTGTACGCCAAAGAGCGTGACCAGCCTCGGGATGCGGAGACAGCGGCAGTGCACCGCGATACAATAGAAGCAGCAACTGTTGCAGTGCGCCTGTGTCTGAACTAAGCTACATTGCTGCAGAGCCAACGACTCCGAAGAAAAAATAAGGAAGCTGCATTGTGCTGGTCAAAGAAAAATTCTGGCGAGCTTTTCAAATATTGTTAACCAACTTTACCGAGGATGCGATGAAGTAAAGAAAAAGATTCGCGAACGAGATGACATGCGCATGTGTTACTACATTAATTAACAGTAGAATCTTCTCGAAAAATCATATCTTCATAGGCTAGTGACTTCTATCGGCTTAAACTAAACTAAACTTAATGTTGACTCAAGTTTCACTCTCCTACATGACACTCGTGCAGAAGCGCAATGCGAGTCACTTTCCACGCACCGTAAAAATTTATCAAAAAGTCACCGCGCAGCGCGAGGAAGTGGGCCACACACACACACACGTACACTTCGCGTGGATCGTCTCGTGACCTCATCTGATAAGCTGTTGCTGATGAACCGTACTGTGTGTGTGTGTATGTATGTGTGTGTGTCACACCTGCGAGTGACGCCCTGTTCTGCATTGACAGGTGCGGTGACGGTGGTGTTATTGCCGTGCAGTGTCGGTATTAGAATTCACTCACGGTGTTTATGATACGAACACTAAAATCGGTTTTTAATTATCAAGAGCTGGGCGTAGTATAAGTAATAAGTGCTTCGCTATTGATGGTACCTTAAACACAATTATAAATTCTTAATATTCAAGAGTAGCGAGCAACGGGGTTATGAACAATTTCCCTAATAACTGCATCATCAGGCGCTGAGAGCAGCAAACTCCTCGTGATTTCTAGGACTACTTTGAAAGGAACTCCTTAGTCAGTTCAGCATATTAAAAATCTTTGAACGTTTTTCGTAATTGTATGAGTTTTATTATCAAAAAGAAAATACTTTCGACTAAAGGGTTAATATTAAGTCACTGCTATTATTATGAAATATCACGTACAACCACAGTCTTCGCTGCCGAAACTCACAGTCCGCAGCAGAGCACAACGACTGACAATAGCTACTCTAACATGCACTGAGCTCACAGCCCCAAACAGACACCGTCCCCGGGGCACGGACTGCGGACACACTCCGCAGTGTCGCCTACACAGCACCGCTTAGTACTAGTAATAATACCGGAGTATATTCCTGGATTTACCACCACTACCAGAAATTGACCCGCGTAGCAAGGCTTAGCAACAGTTACGTGGTGATAGTATTGTTCCCTGGTGGGATGCACTCATTATTGTGCTGAAGTAGAATCGATTCTATGCTCAAGTAGTTGTGGAAATGACAGTTCCTTCGTCTTCGAGCAGTGCTATCAGGTCTAAGTAGTTGCCTAAGTTTCCAAATTAAAACTGTTACATTGATTAAATTCACGCAAAAACACTTCTTCACGAACTCGCATAAATGACTATGATTCTTTCAGTGACAGCACAGACCAATATAATGAAACCATTTCGCTGCTAAAGCCCTGGCAAATATGCTGGAACGGAAGTGCGCCGGTGTGTTGTGCTGCGACCCGACTGATTACGTTGTTTTGGCAACCGTGGCTGCACCGACTGTCTACTTGAGCGACAAAGCAATACTAATAGTTAGTTCTAGAGAAGAGTTTAAGCCTCCGACGATCTCAAAGAGAAAGAAATACGCGACATGTTGCATGTCGATAGAAACGTAGAACCCATGCACGAGAGTGTTCCCACACAGGATCAACGCGCATGGGAACAACAATTCGTGAAAGGAAAGGTAGAACAGATTAAAGCATCATCCGCGTACGAGTATAATATTGAAAGGAAGCAAGGTGGACACGAAAGAAGCCAACTGATGGTGCAGAAGAGTAGGAATCCCGTTCTTGGTACGATAAGGACGTCATATTTGTTCGTTCATAACATCTGCTGCACACAAAATTATACAAAGCTTGACTTGGATCATGGAGATAATTTGGGCAACTACTGCTACATTACGACTTGTTCTCGACGATAAGCTAAAGCTGTAAATTTAAATAGCCACAGCTCGCAGCAAAGCACACTCTCAGAGGAATCTTGCGCACGAGGCACCGCGCCCTACACAGATGATGCTTGCGGGGGCGGACACACGCGTCGAAACCCACACTATCGCCTATAAAGCCGCGCTTTTATTCCGCTATACGAGACGCAAAAAATGTTGAATGAGAAGTGTGGATAACGAGATTGCATTTCGGCGAGCTGATCACGCGAAGTGCCGTTGATAAGACCTAGTTAAAGTGAAACTCGACAGTTGAGTTGAACAGTCGATCATTGTAGTCAATAACAAGAGGGAAAGTTGCATTAAACGGGGAGCCTTTTCGTACACCATTTTCGATACATCTGCCAATTGCTGAAAGGTTATTGCTTGACTATTTGCTCCCTTGGGCTTTGAGGTGAATTAGCAAGACACTAGTTTATTTACAAATTAGATCATAACAATAATTTCATGTATTGGAGCAATTTTAGAGAATAGCGAAGTGAAAAGTGAAGCAGACCACTAAGTAACTTTTTCATTTATTACATATTATTCTTTACCTAAACAGTTACACTAGATACTGAGCGCAGAAAACTAAAAACGATGGAATTTTCCGCTATACCTTCAATATCGGCGTTGGAATGACCTCATACACTAAGCACGGTACTCTCCTCCGTCGCTAGAGATCTCCATTACTCCGAGAATGTTTCCCACTTTCATGACAAAGTGCTGTTGTAAAAGATCAAGGTTGATCATTCCGTTAGTCAACACCAAGTCTGGTTTCCTAATGCGGCAAAAACTTGCCAAGCGCCGCCACCAGGAATCTCCATAAAACCCGAAGGATGTTTGTTGGCGCATAAAGGCACGAAACGAACAACAGAATTATTATGAGTCGTTAATGATTACGGATATTGGGGAAAAAATGTAGTTGTTCGACAGGCTCGATCTCAATCAGTACAGCATCATACATCACCGACTCCAAATACTGATAAGTGCGCGGCTGGGAAGAGATATATATTTTTAAGCACGAATGCCTCCTACCAAAACACGGAGAAAACTTTTTAACAAATAATACTGGACGGTTTGTCGCTCCGTAATTATAATGTGGGCTCTCTTGTACCATAAATTTCATTGGGCAAGAGAGGCCGGCCACGCTGTACGTACGTTGTGCCTTTCACAAAAGACGTAAGATTTACTCGAGGCCGCACCGTGCAGGTATGAGAGCGTGTGCTTTGTATTCTCTCGTCGTAATGCTGTCCGAATTACTTTACTTGCCATTGTTCCATTGAATGTTTGCCCTAAAGAACACTTGAACTACAAAATGTAGGAACACATTAGTTGACGAAAGTCTAGTAAAGCAGATAGGATACTTGCGCAAATAGTTCACTTTGCTAAGTATGAAAAGAAGTACCTAATATTTTCATTGGTCGTCTGTAAATTTAGGAGCGTAAAGATTTATAGCTAGACGTGCTGTGTTCGATCTTTATTTTGTATTAGGCTCTACAGTGGGCGACTCTATTTAAATCTCTGTTAATCACGGTCTTTGAAATAAAATTTTGCAAATGAAGAGTCGGTAAGAATATCCAATTCTCGCATGACTTTTGGGGCGGTAAAACACTGAAAGTGACCATAGTGCAGAATTAAATACCTTGAAAACTGCCAAGCATATGCGAGCTGAGGTCTTTTGCGGTAGAATTAGTTTTCGTAAACAAAGGAGAAGTGAAGACTGCAAACATTATCTTGTTTTGTATTACAAGCTAGCGACCGTGACCCGTTGAGGAAAAAAGTTTTAGAATTTTCTATACAGCATTTATAGTCATGCCATCGATTAAGCAATAGGCACTTTTTTCAAATTTCCTTGTGAATATCAACAAATCAGCTGAATAGCACAGACAGTACCACATTTAAGTGTAGCAGAATACATCCAATAGAATTGTAATGATGCATGCGCACGCACTAGATACAGTCGATTCCTCCGTCCACATCAGGACAAACGGATTTGGCCACTATAACCGGCTGGTCATTAAAAAAGCGAAGTCAATAAGTACAGAAAAGTCGACTAAAAAAGTTGGTTAATAAACATGCTTCTCTGTTAATTTTACTACTTTTATCTCGATCATAATTTCGGAGGTAAATCAGTAAATTATCGACATTTGTAAATAATTTCCTTGCACTGAATTGGTAGACACTTCTTATTTCAAAGTCTGAATGACGTTGTGAAATAGAGGCGTTGACAAGGCCACCTGTTGACAGTGAGAGCAAGAGTAGCTTAATCCTTCGTTTCCACAACTAAGGCGATCTCACAGAAGAGGAAGGGTCAGATAATATAACGACAAAAAAGTGGAACTCATGTACGAAGGTGCTTCCAAACAAGATCAACGCGCATGGAAATACAAAGTCGAGCAAGAAAGGGAAGAACGGATAAAAGTAAGATCAGAATCAGCGTGAAATCGGAATGAAGTAGGCACGACAGACAGACGTCTCGAAGGCCTAGCTAATGATTAAGGTAACCTATATAGGGTCTCACTGCGAACGTTGCTACTCATAACATAGGATGAGCTGTTTAACCTTTCCTTACGACCTTTCCTTACGAGCCCAAAAGTGACGTTTCACCGATTTGTGTAATTATGATTTATAGAAAACCAGACCTTGCCTACCTAACCTGCCCGACATTTTGAATCGTTACCTGACTTTTGAGATCCAAGCAATTACGGTCTGATGTTTCAAACCGATGTTTTTTGGGAGGTGGGGGTGTGAACCCGAAACCTCAATTTTAGCTGCGAGGCAGGTATCCTTACCGATTTCGTAACTGACGATTTTCAATTAGAGAAAATCAGACCTTGCCTACCTAACCTGACCCGACATTTTGAAAGAACTGGTAATTACCCGACATTTGGTTCTAAGCAATTTCGGTCCGATGTTTCTATACCCGACTTACCCAACTTTAAAACTTGTCTTTTCCAATTCTACGAAATCTGATATTGGGTTAGCTAACGTAAACAACCTAACCTTAAATTTAGCCAATCCTATGTCCCTGAGAGAAGAGCAACATTCTAGAAAATTTGTCATTTTGAACCTATACTGTCATCTTTTACCTTAAAAATGCATCCTAATTTGAAATTGTTTAACACAATTGAAAAATTATTTCATTCTGAATAGTTTACACCTTGATTATAAACGAATTCATGATAATTGAACAAATCCGTATTAACGGTACGACGTCCACAATAAGCGAAGTTACTTAGGGTGCAAAACCTAGCGCTCGATTCTGTACCGGCAGATACGGTCGAGTATTATGCGGCATGGTCTCTTTACCCGGTGGCTCTACTAAATGCAATTGATGGCATTACACAGATTTACAATTTATTTACGCCTACTTTGTCATTGCTTCGAAAGAGGAAAAGCAGGAATATAAAAGCCGACGCCTTTGGAAATGGTTGATACACTTTCATGTAGAGGTCAATTGAATACGAAGAGAAGACTATGAAATTTATCTTCAAACTGCGACGTAAAAGAAATCTGCTGACCTTGGTGATGGTGGTAGTAGAGTGGAAGTAGTAGTGTTTCAAATCTACGCATGACCGTGTGCAATGGCGAACTAGGAACAAATGAGACCTCTTCTAAAAGCGATTGCAGCTTGCAGCGTTCAACCACCTATTTTAGTTTACATGGAGTTGCTCCCGACAGATACGTATGGCTTTAACAAGGAACATGTAATAGGCATTGCAAGATGACTAGGGACACAAGCTCGGGTGAACACAGCGCCTTGGGAACAGCAAGTTGGGTGAGAATAGTAACAGACAATTTTTAGAACAACCAAGCAGATTTCCGCAACAAGGCTTCCCCACTGCAAAATATTCCATTTGCAGAGCTAGGGCATGCTGCCGAAACTACTGGACGATCAACGGGTAAAATTGGAACGAAGCACTATTTGGCAAGCGCCATGCAATTTTCTTAAGGAACCAAAAGCGTCACCTGAGAATGACAAGCGAAAACTTAGACGAGTCGCACTTGTCAAGCAACGACAGCGTCGGCAGTGGCTTGGGTATGCGTCGTGATGCCTGACGTACGTTTGGCCCTACGTCAGAAATAATTTCACTCCCAATCTTCATTGAATGAACTGTTAGCTTCCCTTGACTTATTGTTCTGCCAGTGCGATATGCAAATGCACTTACAGTGTAATGATTTTTCCCCGAAAAGTTCTTTGGATAGTTTGTCGCTTCATTTAGATGATAGTTAGTCGCACAGTTGCGTGAAGATGATTTATTCATTTTTTTATACGCTTATAGCGTTCCAGTTTCTTAGCTACTGATTAGAAACCAGTAAATTCTAAACAAAAAAAAAAAAACATAAAAATTGAAACTATTTTTAACGATTTTTTCTCAAGTAATGCAAAAGAAGGTGAGGAAAGAGGACGTATAAATATACTTATGAAAGTCAATACCTTGTTCAGAACATGCCGGGTGTCCAAAAACCTTTTGTAATTCAGAAGTTTCTTCATAGAATTGGAGAAAGACTTCATCGACACCCACTATTATGGTCGTTGGCAGAATATAATTCATGAATATTAAAGCTGGCTAAATACACCAAACCACAAGAACTAGAGCGGTAAAATAATTCAATATACCCAATGAAGTACGTGGTTATGATGTTGTGGTGAGACCCCACGATACTCGAGACAAAAAGTTCATTACGCAATTTCTGCATTTACGCGAATGATCGATCGATGGTTTACGAGTTCTCATATTTTATCTCTGCCCTGTGACCCCGTATTGGTTAATGCACTAAAGCGCCGTGCAAAATAAGCACTAAAACTAATTTTTGCAGTGTAAAAAGATACTACATAAAAAGACACCGTAGGAAGAGGTTTACTTTAAAAATCATGGGATGGTATATATACAAGACAGTGCTAAGCTATTCTAAGACAGGAAAAGAAAGGGGCATATAGTTTGTCAAGATAAGCGTGGAACCCATGCGAGGGTTTTCCCACACGAGAACAACGAGCATTGGAACAACAACAAATCGGAAAAGAAGAGGAATAACAGAAGAAAGTAACATTAGTAGAAGTTTAAAATTGGAGGTAAAGTGGGCCCGAATGACAGACGTCCTAAAGTGCTAGCTCATAGCTATGGTAACCTACCGAGTCCCCCTGGGGCCGGTGCTCCCCAGAACATAGGATGGTCAAACCTAACAAACCTAACCCTATGGCGTATCCTGTGCCCCCCTGAGGCGTGTAGAAATCATGCATCACTGAGAAACTCCAGGCGTGCTACTGCCGCAGACCTAGCTTGCCTTACCGGCCACTGGTGCACACACCGTAAAAGTACTAAGGTCCTGTCTGTCCCAGGATGTATGAGAACTAGTTAGGCTAGGTTCGGTGCAGCAAGAATTAGGGGCCTAACCTAGCTTATAGGCACACATGTTGCCTATCCTGAATTTCAGGAAGCCACATACGCTATAGGCGCCCGGTTCAGTTTCAAACAACGCTATCTTGCACAAATTGATGTTTATGGTGGACGATGGGGCTTAAATATCTGCCTCGGCGTGCACAGTGTACGGTTAACAGTGCAGACTTGGGACTACAGCCCAGTTTACTTTTCTCATCGTACCTGTTTTATTGCTTTCGTACTCGCCTCTCAGCTGTAAGTGCTGAGCTTTATAGCATTAGGACTAGCGAGAACTGAGTGGCATACGTTATGCTTAATTAAGTGAAGAAAACCGGGATCACAAAACGTGCTCAGGTGGACTTAGGCCGACTGGCAGCCATCTGCCGCCCATGGCAGCCTGTCAGTGTTGACGCTGCCAGCTTCAGACCGTACAGAACAGGCTGAGCAGCAGTTACCTGAACTGTTACTACCACAAAGCTGATGGATATTAGTCGCTATAGGATTTGTTTTCTGTAATGTCAAGACAACAAGTTAAGGCCTGGGTCGTGATGTACCGAGCGAGAGTTTCTTGCAGGGACAAACTTTATCACCGGTGTTATGAACAAGAACAAAAAATTACAAACGCCTGATATGAAAGAAAATTATAAGCAGTAACCAGAATGGCACGATAATTCAGAGTTAGATTAATGGGAAAAAGTTAATGTAAATATGCAATAAAGATGAGTCATTGAACAGCTTGGGGCGTCCACAACAGCCGCTCACTTCTTAAGCGGCGTTGAAGTCGCCCGAGCTCTTGGTTTGACCTCAATCAATCAAGAGGAAAATGAAGCTATTTACCGCCCCTACACACGTTCTATCACATGATTTGATTTTCTGACACTCCTTACCTTGACTAGATGTTATAAATGTATAATCCAGACAGTAGGATTAACCATAAAGACCCCGGACACACAAGCACACACCCTTACGGCACCACCTCCCAGAGTCGACTGTCTTACCTGGTACCTGGAACCTCCGCGCTGGGACTCCTGCGACGGGCAGGGGTGCACAGGTGAACAAACGGAGGGAGGGAGG
Organism: Parhyale hawaiensis; assembly: GCA_001587735.2. Lineage (NCBI taxonomy): Eukaryota > Metazoa > Arthropoda > Malacostraca > Amphipoda > Hyalidae > Parhyale > Parhyale hawaiensis. The sequence continues at coordinate 17,795,484 of LQNS02000138.1, forward strand.
GTTGTGGGGTGGGAGGTACACAGGTGAACAAACGGAGGGAGGGTTGTGGGATGGGAGGTGCACGGGTGAACAAACGGAGGGAGGGAGGGTTGTGGGATACGAGGTGCACGGGTGAACAAACGGAGGGAGGGTTGTGGGGTGGTAGATGCTCAGGTGAACAAACGGAGGAGAGTTGTGAGGTGGGAGGTGCACAGGTGAACAAACGAAGGGAGGATTGTAGATGTACAGGTAAACAAACTAATATAGGGTTGTTGTGTGGTAGGTGAACAAATGAATGGAGGGATGTGCTATGGGAGGCACATACAGTATGTGAACAAACGGTGGGAGGGCTAAGGTGGTAATATAGAACCAGTGTACTCACGAGAGATGGACAATAGTAATGCATAAACTAGCCGGAGGTGACTGCTGTAAACAGACGCCAATATCGCTGGTGTTCTCAAAGGCAATACAAGCAGTGGCTGAAAAAAAATAAGGAAAGCGAAAGCTGGAAAAGCTGCAGACAAACATGAGATAGGAAAACCGCAGCCGCAGGCAGATGCACACATGGCGATGCAACGGCATGGAAAGCGCGGAGATAAAATGAAAACATTTGAGTGAAACGTTGACAGTATATATTATTAAAAGCATTACTAAGTCATGCTTTTTTTTCATTACCGCCCGCTCTAGCAAAGCTAAAGTGAGGATGCATAGCCGACAGTGTGTAGCTCTACTTGCACACCACTGCGAACAAGTAAAATACCTGTACGGGGAGCTTAGCACCTATCAGCAGGTATTTGCGTGAAGTAGTGGCATGCTCTGTGCTGTGGCTTTCCGCGACGATTCTAGTTTAGCAACAGGTACGTGAATTACCACCAGAACTTAAAAAAAAGATGAGCTGCAGCCTCTGCTGAGGCGGAAACTTTGTACGCGACCAGCACATCGGGAAGTTTCCCTAGCCAGTGTAAGCGCAAGTACCTATAACGATTGATAATGCGGTGAAATTATGAGCTATGCTACAGAAAGAAGTTTGTCCGAACCAGTCCAGCCGCTGCATAAATGTTTCAAGAAACTAGTGCAAGGAATTGACGTAGCGTGCCGCGAGAAACATACAACCCGTGCACAAGGGTGTTCCCACCGTGGGTTAATGCGCATGAGGACAGCAGGTCGGGGAAGAGAGGAAGAGCTGAACAAAATTCAACAACGCATCATTTGTAGCAATATAAAAATTCATGAAAGGAAGGACAGTACGAGCAAAAAAAAAAAAACGTCCCGAAGGCCCAACTAAGGCTAACCTAACCCCTACTTATACCCCTGAGATGGGACACTAACGGTTCACAGTTGGGCTGCAGAACGATTTCGTTAGAAATACCATTATGGAAGTGATAAGATGTGGTCGCCTGCCCGGTAAAGGGTTAAGGTGGAATGCAAGCATTGCTACGACATAAATTTTGTACAATCTGCTGTAGCGAAGCGGAAGTGGCGCTTCATAGGCGACAGTGCGGTGGCGGTGCGCCAGGAAATGTGCATTGGGGGAGGGGAGGCGGCTGAAGGAGGCAGAAGTAAAATATGTCGGACTTCGCAACATAGGCAAAACATGCATGATGGTTATATGGTAATAAAATAGAGGGTCCAGGGAGGGTTGGCTCATTATTATCGGGGCTCAAGACCCACACATGCATCTCTTTGGTACGGCCACCGACAGTGTGGGTCTCTACACGTGCGTCTGCGCTTCACGAACGATGTCTGTACGGGGTTCAGTGCCTCGCAGACTATTCGTGGAGTTTGCGCTAGGGTGCCCGCACACAGAGGCGACGCGACGCGATTCAAGGCGATCCTAAGCGATGTTGCAAGACCGCGCACACAGAGGCAACGCGATGCGATGCTCATGGAAGCTGAGGCTGTTATTTATGCAATTCATTTCTTAATTATTAGAATATATTGCTTTAAATATTAACCTATTACAATAAACCTTCACAAAAATGTTCTGGCATTATTACTATCCAATATTCCATTATTTGGCTGCTTGCTGCCTCATTGTTAGAACCAGCTACTTTGTATTTAACAAATATAGATTTATATTTTGGGAGGTAAATTTCTATCGATACAAAACAATCGCCTCGTGTTACCCGGGATTTTGTGACAATGGCGGAACTTATAAAAAGTATTTACAGAAAAGATTCATATGCATACAAGAAGACATTTGTATCTATACATCAATATATGCATATATACATCACGTTTTGGTAGTAAAAGTGCACTGATATCAAACAAACGCCTATGATGTTGCCAAGGAATTTATGATACTACTACAACGGTATCGCTCCTTCATGTGTCGCGTCGCTTCAGTGTGCGGGGGTCAGGCGATACTCCCTGGGAAAGACTGGGAAGTTTGTCTGACACAACGACCCGAATCGCTTGGTGTTGCCTCGTCTTGTCTGTGTGTGCGGGGTCACTATTAAATCAGGCAGAAAACAACAGAACTACAAACGGATCGCCTGTGTTGCGTAACGTTGAACAACATCGCGTCGCCTCTGTGTGCGAGACTCAGAATTATTTGCTTAGGAATTAATGGAAAAGTAGGGACAGAAGCAAAATCGCGTAGCATCGCGTCGCCTCTGGGTGCGCTTTAAGAGAAGACTGAAGTTTATTTAACGATAGGAACAGTAGCACAGAAAAACTAACAAAACTGGGATAAAAATGGTATAACTGTGCACAGGTTGAAAGTGGCCATTAATTTGCTGAGCTTACCTCGATGGCTAAAAAAAGCACAACTGAGATTCGACAGTGTTAAGCAGAAGAACATATAACGGTACCGTGAAATGAGACCATTAGCTTACGGCTCCCTAGACAAGATACTGGGTATGAAGTGAGGAAATGGGAAGGGGCATATAGCAGATGAAAAAAAAATGAGGATAACCAAACAAACAAGGAATGCCGCTTTAAGTAATAACACGTCGGGATAGAAGAGGAAGAACAAAAAACTGTCAGTGGTAGTAACTACAGGCATGGAAGCAAAGTGGGCGCAAAAGGGAGGTATCATGACAAACATAGCTAAGGCTAAGGTTGTTGTTGTTGTTGTAGTTACGCAGGGGGAGGCTCCGGAGGGGGTCGAGCAAGTGGCGGAAGGTATGAAAAGGAAGGAAAAGAGCACAGGAAGTGAAGTACAGATATAGGATTGGCCCATAGAGACGTGGGAAGGAGCGAGGTGGGATGGGCAGGACATTCGAATAGGTGGTTCACAGTGTGAGGGCCATTGTGGCATTCGGGGCATGAGTCTGAGTCTGCTTGCCCGACCCTGTGACGGTAAGACATCAGATCAGAGCAAAAGCCTGAACGTAGTTGTGATAGGATAGAGCGGGCCGCCCGTGAAAGAGCGGTCTCCTCAGGCGAGATCTCCGGTAGAATGGTGCCCAAAACCCTGCTTACAGGGAAACGGCGAAGTGAAGCTCGCACGGCAGACCGATGGAGGGAGGAGATAGCAGCACGGTACTCTTCAGATGGCATGATATGATCTCTTAGCAAGTGGTTGACGTCAGAGGCGCTTCTCCGTGAACAACCAAAAATTCGCAACCATAAACAAAGTTATGGTTCCATTGATGAGCAACTAGGGTAGTCACAAGGACA
>LQNS02000138.1:17812242-17826723 GCA_001587735.2 Parhyale hawaiensis
CAGAGGCAGAGAGGCAGGGGCTGAGGAGGGCAGGTGGGGGCGGGGACAAGCACTGAGGTGGAAGGGAAGGTCTGCTAGGGCTGAGGTTGCCGCAGCGTCGGTCTGCGCCGCATTTGCCGCAGGCAACGGCAAGTCTTCAGCGTCTCGATCCTTCCTCGTTATTGCCTTCTTCACCTTTGCCTGAGCCTTCCTGCGTCTCTGGTCAACAGCCTTCACCCGGGCGTGAACTTTCATCATTTATTTTGCCTTACTAATTAACTGCTGCTTGTGCCTCCGAGGACTTGCTATTTTTCACGGCTTTGTTTACTCATGCCTGTAGCGTCCCTCCAATGCTGGTTCTGGTCATTGCGATGATATTTTCAGTCCTCTAAAGCCGTGCTCACACTACATTGTTTTGCTCTCCTGCAGTACGCAGTACGTAGCGTACCAATGTTTCGCAGCTTCATAACAAACAACTCAAGAACACCTGCCCGAATTCTAAGTCGCTCTAAACTTCAAGATATCCAAAACATCCCCAGCGGCACTTGCTATAGCTACCATGACGGCTAACATTTTATAATGATTTGATGGACACACAGTTGGCAAGATCGCGACAGAACGTTCAGCACTTTGTACCATGTAGAGGTACTTAAGGTCTATAGTGTGAAGCCGCCTTAAACCTATATACGGTACTTCATTTCATGGTTTATCAGCAAGTATTTTTTGATGGGATTTGTGAAGTTTTCTTACTGTCTATTTTTATAGAAATAGAAGCTTATTGCAATGGTGAAGAATAAAGAACACAGTGAAGACCTCAGGAAAAGTGTTGTAGCTTGTCATGTTAACCCTATCCGTTACCAATTTTTTTTAGCCGCTTGAGAGTCAAGGCGGTACAAATTTGTACAAATTGTACAAATTTGTACCACCCACAAAAATGCTTATAACTTTATCAATATCAGAGTTTTCTTCTTCATAGTCTCAAAAGTCATTTATTCAGCTATTCTTTCGCCTATTTAACTGAAAAAATACTGCCTCAGAGTAGTTTTAATGTCAATTAAATTCGAATATAGGAAACTATCCCCGGACAGTACAGGGTGCATACTCCAGCAGCACATCTGCCGCAATTTTCATACTGTCTCAAGCTGAACGTATAATCGCTTCTATTTTTTGTTTCTGGCCTTGTTGTCGTCTTTTAGTGATAATTTTAAAAGTTCTTTTTGTATAAAAAGAAAATCTTTATCTATATTTTTGGCTGAAATGTACGGGTATACCTAATAGAATTTTATTGATAGTAATGTTCAATTGAGAAAAGTCACGGAATATTGGGCGCCGAATATCACTGGGAGCAGAACTGTGAACGAAAAACGATAGGGCGGTACAATTTTGTACCGCCTTGGAGCAGATAGGGTTAAGGGGCTGGCTATGATAAGATTTTCAAAAGGTTAAACATTTGCAAATTCAACTGTTCGAGCTACTACTAAGAAGCATGCCCAACAAGGTCATGTCAAAAACAAGATAGGACGTGGAAGAAAAAGCATTTTGTCGGAGAGAGCAGAGAAAAAGATTCTTAGATATTGCGGCCAAAACCCAAGGGCCCCTGCAAAGGACATTGTAGATGCCCAGTTTGACAGACTTGGAGCTGATGTAATCTATCTCGACACCAGTTGGACGAGTTTTAAGAGAGCTGCACTGAAAGCTTGTCGTCCGAGAAAGACCCAATTACTCAAGTCTGTACATCTTGAAGCAAGAATGGAGTTTGCAAAACGTCACATTGACAAAAGTATTGCTTTCTGCGAGCAAGTTTTATGGTCAGGCGAAATAAAAATCGAGCTCTTTGGGCATAATAGGGTATCACATGTTTACAGGAAATCTGGCGAAGCCTTTTTGCCTAAGAACCCCGTGCTAAATGTAAGCACATTAGCGGAGGTTTGATATTTTTGGGATGTTTTGTTAGTATACTGGATCAGGACGCCTTATGAAGGTCAACGGGATTATGAAAACAGAAGATTGTGCAGAAATTTTGAATAACTTGAAAGAATCAGCAAAGGAACAGTCACTCGGTCGACGTTGGTGCTTTATGCAGGACAACGACCCGAAGCATTCAGCTAATTTGACTTGGGAGTGGCTGGAGAACAATGATATTAATGTTTTGGAATGGCCTTCCCAGAGCCCAGACCTAAAGCCAATGGAGAATCTGCGGAGAATGTTGAAGTTGAGTGTAATGGGGAAAAAATTTGTATGGAAGAGTGGGGGACCAATTCGGACAATATTGAGATTAGTGTAGCACTGGAATTCGGGTTTTTTGATAGCATATATAGGTTAATGGAAGTAATATAAGCCATTTTACATGTATAACGCTTTGCTCGGAAATGCATAGTTTTCGAGATATACGACGTTGAAGTTCCAATTGTTTTCCTATGGGAGAAAATACGAGGCGATCCCAGAGGAACCTAAACTCACTTAAACTAACCTTAACTGACCTAGATTAGGTTAGGCTAGGTTAGGTTAATTTAGGTCAGTTTAGGTGAGTTTGGGATCCTCGATCTGGGATCGCCGGGTAGCTTCTCATATAGGAAAATAATGGGAACTTCGAAGTCAAATATCTCGAAAACTATGCATTTCCTAGCAAAACGTTATACGTATAAAAAGGCTTATGTTACTTCCATTAACCTATATATGCTATCAAAAAACCCGAATTCCAGTGTTTCCCTAATCTTACTATAGACCAACAATTCTGCTGAAGAGTGCTTTGAGTTGGTGGTAAATTATAACAGAAGACTGCAGCAAGTACTTGAGGCTAAAGGTCATACATCCGATCATTAGTAATAGGGGGCCAATAACTTTGATCTTGTAATTTTTTTTAATTTACTTCATAACTTTTTCATAAGCCTACTTAGATCTTTTGCGAATCCGATTGGTTCATCGGAAAGAACAGGATGAAATACATATGATTGTATGTAATTGACTTCATTCCAACCTCCTGCTCATTTTTTCAAGAACAATATGTGTGTTTTATTGCACCGTGCCAATAAATATGTTCATGAATGCCTGCAGTACAGCCACACTTATGCTCTAACGGGGAGCATCCAACACTGACCGATACTAAAGTGTTACATTGTTTTCTAGGCACTCACTTGTATTGGGCCAATGGCCAGCTTTTGCAAAACTACGGAAATATGCCTGCTAATTATGTTCCACTGTGACCTGCTGCATTTTTTTTCTCTGCGAAATGCAACTTGTATAATCCCTTGCCATCAAAACAACGAAATAAAAACTGTGCCAACACATTCTTCATGTTCGTCGACAATTATTGTAGCCCTGTTGCTATATAAAACTTTTTCGAACACTTTTTTTGAGCTTCGATTTGATAAATCGAAGCTCTACGTTCACACTTCTTATCTCCTTCCCTAGCAGCTAAAAAGTTGAAGAATTAATGCGCATCGGTCGAGTTTGTCGGTCTCTGCTAAATTGCACATCAATTTTTTTTATTTTAAAAGTTTAAGCTTCCTTTTTTACCCAACGGCGATCGATCAAAAGATAATGAAAAAGAGGCACGTTGTAAGTTGAAAGAAACTGGGAAAGTAACGGAGTTACAACATACAGTTCGGTCGCTCTGAATAGATTTCAGTAGATAGGTGACGCATGAAAAGGTTTGACATCTGTGCGCTCCATTCATCATATGCGTACAAGCGGTTCGTTGATTTAATTAACTCGCAATCTAGTAGCTACTTGCATTGTTGACGAGAAAACCGTGCCAAGATGATCAAGCGCGTTTCACTGAGCTGTTCATGCACTCCCCTTGGAGAGGAGTTACCCGTACAATATACGGTATTTAGGCAGCGGTATAACTTCGGTAGTAATTATTATTCTATTTAGTTATCCTTTCCACTGTAAGTCAATTTCTAAAACTACACTTGTGAATAACCGTTCCATAGCGATTATAGTTTCTTCCTGCGTCAGTAAAAGGGGCACGTTGTGTTTTAGTGGCGTCTTTATTTAAATTTCGCAGTTTGTAAACTGCATGGGCTTCTTCTACATAAAATGACTGGCCAAGGTTATCAAGCGCAAAGTACATATCAATAGTTTGATTGAGGCCTGCTAATGATTCTAGGAATTTAAACTATCCACACAGAACCCTTGGCACACAAACTATTACCTACCTACCTTTTTCCTCTGTCCAATTTGATCACCCGACGTTATTTTATCAACAATGACGATACCGAACCGTCTGCAATTCTTCCAGTGCATACGGCATTTTATGAACGTGAGTTTCTTGCACACTCAGAAGCTGACCGCAAAGTTCACAGAGGTCTGCGGCTCAGGCCTATCAAAGGCAGTTCCGGGCCGCCATGATAATAATAATGACTAGCGGTTGGCAGCGGTCCAGCTCACTCAAGAGTCTTCCAGCCCGTTACCCTTAGCTGCACTGGCCTACTTGTTGTCTACAGTGCTTTGAAACAGTTGGGGAAGTGCGCCATGAGTAGCGTGAAGTCGAGCTTCTAAATAGCAGGCACGTAACTTAATAGTGTTGTTATAGCAGGTTACAAATAAAGAACTAGAACGAGTATGTATCATCACAAGAATGACTTTGGTTATATGTGTGTTAGTCAACTATGATCATATACACTAAGCTGATAAAGGATTTATTATGAAAACAATTGCAACTAAATTTATTTTATCGATAAAATATTGACGGCACCGAATCAACTTCTCTAGCCACATCAACGCTGGTCATGCTGATAAAGTAAAGAAATAAGAACAGCGAGTGCAGCGAGCATAAGTGACATTTGCGAAGATGCGCAACTTCTGACCAGGAACGGCTTGCATGGACGGAAGCGGTCATGAAACCAACAATTTCAAGAAATTTGATCACTGGTCGACCTCTGAAGCCCTTCAGTGTTAGGGGGGCACACGTACTCCATTATAATTACCGTATATTAGATTGTAAGAGAACTAGAAAGATAGTAAGATATAAATAAAATCTAATTCTTGATGATGTCTACTACTTCAAAACACAACGATGGTGCAAGACGTCCAGTCTTGCAGTAAACATACGCACTCAACAGTTCAGTCCGTGCCACGATAATAGCTTAAACTCAGTTTGAAGCGTACAAATAAAACTATCTCCTGTTGAAAAGCTAATATTTTCATGGTATGTTTGGGACCATAAATGAAACTGTCAGAAATTTTCAGCTCATGTTAATGCATAGTTTTCATTCGAGAAAAGTTTGAAGGTTTTGATCACTTTTCAAGCGTGCCACGGCATTAGCTATGATAGATTTTTGTAAATTTTCATTATAAAAAAATGTTAATAATATGCAATGGTTTATTTAAGAAAAAATCCAACTACATAAACAATGAAGTATACACAGTTAAAAGTTTACATAAGAACTTTTCTTCTGGAAAACAAGTTCACTGCTCTTGTCGACAGATTCTTTCAAGTTTTTTATTTCAGAACTGGGAATAGCGCTTGCAGATGTCTTGATAGCTGTCCGTGAGTCTTTCTTTTGAAGCTTAATGTCTTCCATCATTGTAAATAGCCTGCTTCAGATAGGATAGGATTCAGATCAGAATAGCATGCAGGCAAAGCCATCAAACGGTCACCTTTCAATCCTAACGACGACAAGAACACTTGTGTAGCCTTTGCAGAGCGAAAAAGGGCATTATTGTGTTGAAATATTAACCTGCGATGCTTCTGTAGTGGAACGGCATCCGGTCATGAAAGCAACAAAATTATTTTCACTCCATCTGGCACTCACACAGGACCAACAAGTTCATCTCCAATAATTCCCGTCCAAATCATAACGCCTCCTCCGTCCTGCTGGCGACGGAAACGAGTGTGACGCTCTTGGCCGTTTCCAACCATCCTATTCAACCATCGGTTCCGTCCAGAGTTACCCTGGTTTCATCGGTGAAAAGCACCATCTTCTCTGACATGGTGCGTGCCTATGTCCCTTCCCGCTTCATTACGGTAAGGACAGGTTTGATGATGCCTGTGGGAGGGCGCACCAGTTGAAGCGGGAGGCATATGCCCGTTAGGTAGTAGCCGGTCTGCTGTTGACTTTCGGCATTTCAGGGAATTGCGGCGTCGGGCTGGGGCTACTGATGAGGAAGCTGAGAAGGAGCATAATTTGAGGTCCAGGGAGTTGCTAGCTTCGTCTTTTAGCGCACATAAGTGGTGGTCCACCTTGAAGGGCGCCGTGCTTAGTGTGAGCTCTTCTGCCCCCTCTTTAATTGGTGCTGGCGGTGATCTTGTGGCGGACGCTGCTGCCAAGGCGGACCTTTGTTTCGCTACTTTGATGGGAAGCAGAGCCGGGACCGGGTGCGCATTCCTTTAGCGTGCGATCCTGAACCGAGGTTCTCCGGTTTTGCTTTCAGATCTTCTGAAGTGCACCGCCTTATTTTGACCTGGGCCCCTATGGGGGCACTAATCCATCGGGTATGTTTCCTGTCTTTCTCCGGAGAGTGGCTGGTGTGCTCGCAGTCCCACTTCTGTGTTCCGTCGGATGCTACGGCTGAGCTCTTTTCCCGAATGCCAGCGTGTCGCTTATGTGACGCCTGTTCCGAAGGGCTCTGTCTCATTTCGAACCTCCGACTGTCAAACCCGTTTCGTCGAAAGTTTATGAGAGGTCGGTTGCGTCATGGTTGAGTCGCTTTCTTCAGAAGCAGGGTGTCCCTCCCACAGTATGGTTTTCGCAAGGGCTTGGAAACTTGTGATGCTCGATCTGCTTCACATTTCTCATGTGTTGCAGCTGGCTCTTGATGGGGTAATGATGCAAGATTGGCGTCGCTTCACATCAGTGCTTCTTGTGATCGCGTGAATCACTTCGGGCTGCTCCATAAGCTAAGATTGATGGAAATTAGTGGTTCAGTTTTCGCGGTAGTAAGTTTTTATTTGGCAGACGTCAATGTGTAGTTGTTGATGGGAAGAGGAGTTTTTGGACGTGGTTGAGGAGTTTGTGGTGTCCCACAGGGTAGTGTTCTGGGCCTTTTGCTGTTCATCGTATATACAGCAGACCTGTTTGATCTTCTTAGTAACTTACTTGATGGTTCCGCCGATGATGTTATTTTGCTGGCTGTTTGCAATAAGCTTAGTGCTAGGTTGGAGGTTTCAGAATCTGTTCAGCTTGATTTGGAAGGGATTGATTCTTGGTGCACTAGGTGGGGGATGAGGCTAAATGCGGGCAAGGTTAAAACCATGTTCGTGTCTAGGTCACGTAGAGTGAGACCTCCCTTTCCTGCACTCATACTGGATGGTGTGTCGCTGCCTGTGGTTGATAACTTGGTAAACTTGGGTGTCAATTTCGATCCAAAGTTGACATTTGAGATCCACATTCGTTCGGTTGCCTCACGTGCATCGCAGAAAATTGGTCTTCTAAACGTGCTTATAGGGGGTTTGGCTTGGTAGAGTTGACATGTCACTACTTTAATTCCTATATCCTCCTTCTATAGGGATACTACAGTGTAGTCTGGGGTTCTGCTGCCGATTGTCATCAGCGTTTGTTTGACAAAGTGGTTCGTCGATTTGCGTTCATGCTGGATGGTGTTGTGCCTTATGATCGGGCGTATCGTCGCAGAGTTAGTGGGATCCGCTTTCTGTATAATATATATAGTTGCCCTAGTCATCCACGGTCTGATTTTCTTCCGGAGCCTTTTGTTCGGGTGAGGTATACTCGGCGTATTAGTGTTTTTATGAGTTTGCCTTGGAACCGTTACGATGCCATACAGGCCAGTATTCTCGTTTGTTTTTTTCCATACTATGTAGATGTTTGGAATGGTCATAATTGCTGTTTTTGCTGGTGCTGGTATTGGCAGTTTTAAGCGATCTGCAAGCAGAGCTATTCTGTGATTTCGGAACTTTTTCCCGCTCACTGGGCTGGTTGCGTGGGGCTTGTCAACCTCTGGAGTTTCTCCGATCCCACGTTGCTAGTTTAGTGTAATTTAATAATAATAATAATTCATGTTTGTCTTCATATGCTCTCGAGCCCATTTCAGCCGTGAAATTTTGTGTTTGGCTGTCAAAGGAGGTCGTTTTTGACGACCTCTGGACGGTCTGGCCGGTTTTTCAGCAACCGGTATCTTGTTGTTTTACGCGACTTCCGGGAGGTTTACTTTGCTAAAGATAGCCTTCGAGGTTTGTCTTGACTTTTTCAACTATTGTCTTTTCACATTACGAAGATCCCGAGTACTAACAGCTTTCAGAAAGCCAGAGTTCGAGCGTTTTCTTCCTTGGTGAAGGGTCGGCAAAAAAGCGCTTCATCGTGGCCTATTGAAACCGCATTACCCCGAACAATTGCCTGGTCATAATTTTTGATTTAAATCTTCCATCCGTAAGCCAGTTAACAGTCTACCGTGCTCGGTGTGAGGGAGCGTTATCGTGCTGAAATACGGTATCAATTGGGATTTACGTGCGATAGTCTGCTCATCAAGCAATGGAATCAAGTTGGCTTCAAGAAACTGGCAGTACCTTTCTGCATTCAGTTTAACTCCTTCTGCCACACCAAATGGACCAATAAGGGTGTTACCTACTATCCCGGCCCAAAACATCACACCACCACCTTGTTGACGCTTAAGCCGCGTCTGTTGAAGTCGGTCATGGAGGACTCATCCAGACGCCCATCCATCTGGACTATCATGAGTGGCTTTGCATTCGTCAGTAAATATGACATTGGAGAAATCAGTTTTCATGTCCTCTTTAGCCCATTTGATATTTTCTTTATGAGTTTTTGTTAGGAGTGGTCGTTTAATTGCCTTTTTCACTTTCCCTAGCTTCTGCAGAAACTCACATCTTGTCTCTCTGCTTATTATTGAGGCTCTAGTGTCTTCATATATCGCCTTACTAATAGAAAGTTGTTTTCTAGCCATAGAAATCCTCAAATGTCGCATATCCCGAGCAGTCAATTTCCTCGAAGAGGCTATATCCAGAGTTTTCCTGTTGACCTTACCTTTAATTGCATAAGCCTTCAATTGTTCTGCGACCACGCTGTAATTATTTGGAAACTTCGAATGTTATCTTACCAGAAGCTAATAACGAGGTCACTTTGATTTTTTTTTCAATGGTTAGACCGCGTTTCTTACCCATGTTCACTAGTGAGTGATGTTGCATAATTTGGCGCAACAGCCGAGGACCACCAGCAAGGGCTATCGAACAATGATATTTCTAAACGAATATAAATTATATTTGGGTAGATTAACCCAGTATCGCATAAAGTAAACCTTTATTTCTCGTAGGTATATCACTATTAATGGCCTAAAAAATAGCATGCGCTAATGGGTTACTGTCAATTTCAATACCATTAGCAGCGACTACAAACTCAGCTATGATAACGATATGCATGAAGCTAAACGTGTGACCAAGCCAAGACAGACTCGGTTATTAAGATGACCGCAGACACACGGATCACCCCACAACTCAATCGGCCTGTTGTCAGAGCAGCTGGTAACTCGAATCGAAAATTTTGAAAATAGAGAAATGGTGCCGAGGTCTTCAAAGGTATGTCCGTAACCCTAATGCATGAGGGGAAATGCGCTTTAGTTCGAGCGTTTGCTCGAACTCTTGACCCTATTAGTAGCATCGTACTTCCCTAAACGTTTCAAACAAATTCGGTTTCAGCGGGAAATTGACGTATTATTTAGTTTCTATGCGGTAAAGTATTATGGGAATGTTTTATCTGGAGTGATGTGGTGCCGTACAACGCTCTTTGCCATCTATCTACAGTGTTGTTGCACAATAATAAGAAAAGCATAATAACATTGAGAGGATTATGAAAATAAGCAGAATGCAAATTGGTATATCAGGTTCATAAAAAGACATCTTGTCAGTTGAATGAAACCTAACATAATCTCCTAGGGACATCCAGTAAAGGTTGGCGTGTCATTATTTCCGATTAATAAAGGTAAAATCAAATAATCCCCACCTCATCAATATGACAACTCGAAAAGAATTACGAGCAACAAACGACACAGCGCAGATCATCGGCCCACATAACACAACTTACATGGTAATTATGGGGCGCATCATCAGCTATGGTATTAGCACCACTGCTCGCTCCATGTCCAGCAATATCTTCTAATAGCATTGTCTTAGTTTAAAAGAATCAGTGTATTCTGATACAGAAACAGAAGCGATGATATCCTACCTTATATCCGTTGATTTCACCTTGAAGACGTTCAATAACTTCCAAACTTAAACTGCAAAGTAAACTTGTGCAATTATATGAGCCACGTTGCCCTTAATATTGTTGGAATAAGAAGCAATATCGTCCGATAAACGAAAATCCTGAAACAGTGCACATTTTAATGTTTTATTCACAGGTCTATACAGCATTATTACCTCCGCCAAGGAGGTTATGTTTTCGTCGAGTTTGTCTGTCACAAGGAAAACTCAAAAAAAGTTATGAACCGATTTGGATGAAATTACAGGGATTATTAGGTATGTTAGGAGGAACAGACGATTAACTTTTGGTGAAGATATGTCCATCCGTTGGTTTGTTTGTCTGCCTCATTTTTCTCAATGCCATAACTCAAAAAGTTATTGATAGATTTTGCTGAAATTAACATGAGTTGTTAGGCATATAAGAAAGAGTAAATGACCAAATTTTGGTAATGACCCGTTCGTTCGTTTGTCACTGTTTTTAATTTTATGCTTGTTAGCACAATAACTCAAAAAATAATGAATGGACCTTTATGATATTTCAAAGGGTTGTTAGTAATGTTGAAAGACAAATGATTAAATTTTGTTGCAGATCGGTTTGTTCGTTTGTATGTTTGACTCATGTTTGTCATAACGTTTTTTAGCAGTATAACTTGAAAAGTTATGAACGGATATTCAAGAAAATTTCACAAGCTGTTATTACTATCAAAAGGCACAAATGATTAGACTTTGGAGTTTATACAAAGAAAATTATGGTTTCAGAGCCAATTCAAATTGTTTTTCTACCTTTGCCTCGCTTGGCGGAGGTATGCACTCCCAGAGTGCTCTAGTTATAATATTGAATAGTTCAAGCCTCCGTTTCTACAACAATGGCGGCATATAATATTACGATAGAAATAGGGAATCCATGCACGGAGGTGTTCCCATTCAGGATCAATGCGCATGAGAACAGCAAGTCGAGAAAAGAAGAGGAAGATCAGAAGAAAGCATGAGCAAGTAGGAGCATGAACACAGAAGGAAGCAGAGTAGGCACGATGGATAGACGTCCCGAAGGTCTAGCTAACGGTTAAGGTAACCTCCCTGGGGTCACCGCGCCCAATACATAGGATGAGCGAGAATAACTTAACTCTATGGCCCATCGTACGCCCTCTGAGGGGAGTCGATGCAGCAAGTACGCTGTAGCTTCTAAATGCATATTTCCGTACATTAATAGAATCGTATTCAGCATTTGAACTTAGTTGCTAGACTGATCAATTTGATTACGAGTTAGTTCAGTTTCCTCCGGCACTATATCAGTGGACGCTGAAGGGCTAAAGAAAAAGTACGAAAGAGGATGTAAATTGAGGAACCAATTAATCGATCGCGGAAACATCGAGTGAAAAACTACAAAAAAAAATAGTTAAGGTCTGCAGATGGTAAATGTCACGGAGGACTAATTCTGACTGCGGTATAGCCTACATATGGCGTGTTCGATTGGGCTTCGAAACACCCGGGTTCTTCATGACTTGACTTACTCTAAACTTCAGAGAGGTACGCTGGCTTCAACCAGTCGAATCGAGTGTTAAGCATTAAACCTTAATCGGTTATCTAATTGGTACTTCCATAAACTTAATCTTGCTCCGCACAATGGAGTTTTCAACAGGCTCAACGTGGTCGCGTAACTTCCAGCACTTTCAACTCGTTTCAAAGGGACAAATCCAGAGCTCAGGTCTAAAGTTTCTTTCAAGTCAAGCCTCGAATTCTTTAGTTTGGTGTTCAGTCGATCGTGCCCATAGTTCCATAGGGTATACGGGAAAGATTCTCCTAGCATAGAAAGGTCAAAAATTCTCGTTGAATTTGAGAACACAATCAAGACTAATTGATCACAATAGCGTATAATGCTGAATCCTCAATTTTGGATCGTATTGCTGCTCAGAAATCGATTACTCATGAGACAGTCTTAACGGTAATAGGTTTGAAATGAAGGCCTAAAACTCAGTCTAAAGTAGCGAAAGCAAAACTCATGGAAACTCCAGCCATGCTAAAGCTGATGAATTTTTATCGATGGCCCTGCTCCAGTCGATAACAGCCTTATCTCAAACCTAACCTTATCTCAAACCTAACCTTATCTCAAACCTAACCTTATCTCAAACCTAACCTTATCTCAAACCTAACCTTATCTCAAACCTAACCTTATCTCAAACCTAACCTTATCAAACATAACCTTATCAAACATAAAGAACTTAAAAGGTCGTTTACGACCATGCAAAAATGTGCTGGTTTACCAACACGGCCTCTGAGTGACATGTGTAATTCTCAATGACCTTTCGGCCGGAACTGACATCAGTAAAAGCTGTCTGTCAGAGCCTGTAGGTAAAGTTAGGTTTGGTAAGGTAAAGTTAGGTTTGGTTAGGTAAAGTTAGGTTTAGTTAGGTAAAGTTAGGTTTAGTTAAGTAAAGTTAGGTTTGGTTAAGTAAAGTTAGGTTTAGTTAGGTAAAGTTAGGTTTGGTTAGGTAAAGTTAGGTTTGGTTAGGTAAAGTTAGGTTTGGTTAGGTAACGTTAGGTTGGTTAGGTAAAGTTAGGTTAGGTGAAGTTAGGTTTGGTTAGGTGAAGTCAGGTTAGGTGAAGTCAGGTTAGGTGAAGTTAGGTTTGGTTAGGTGAAGTCAGGTTAGGTGAAGTCAGGTTAGGTGAAGTCAGGTTAGGTGAAGTCAGGTGAAGTCAGGTTAGGTGAAGTCAGGTTAGGTGAAGTCAGGTTAGGTGAAGTCAGGTTAGGTGAAGTCAGGTTAGGTGAAGTCAGGTTAGGTGAAGTCAGGTTAGCTGAAGTCAGGTTAGCTGAAGTCAGGTTAGGTGAAGTCAGGTTAGGTGAAGTCAGGTTAGGTGAAGTCAGGTTAGGTGAAGTCAGGTTAGGTGAAGTCAGGTTAGGTGAAGTTAGGTTAGGTGAAGTTAGGTTTGGTGAAGTTAGGTTTGGTCAGGTGAAATTAGGTTCGGTGAAATTAGATTAGGTTAGGTGAAGTTAGGTTGGGTCAGGTGAAGTTAGGTTTGGTTAGGCGAAGTTAGGTAAGGTTAGGTTAGTTTAGATTTCTATGGGGCCACCGGTTATTTTTCCCCTACTTCAACTTCAGAGTCAAAAATCTAGAAAACTAAGTATTTGTGACGAAAACGTCATTCATGAAAAATGCTTTAAAATGTCGCATAATACCTGAATAAGTCAAAATCATTAAAATCTCCGTTGTATTTCTACCAGACATTGACCTACTCAACTTTACTAAACTAACATCAGCAGGAACTGCAGCCAGTTGCAACATCACCTGCATAAAAGGCACTCGGGACAGCCCTTGGGTTCGTGAGGCCCATATATATTGTGACAGTGAAAGAGCCTGCCAGAATATACCCTTGAGGGCGGTTCTCACAGATAAAAAGAAAAAAATAAAAGCTTTTCTGAACATGTTAAGGTGGAGAGAACATAACCTGGCCTCAGTTAACCTATCGTAACCTAAAGTACTGTTACCTAAAGCAGTATCTTGGTAATTAAATAATTGGTGGCTTTATGATTTTTTGTAAAAATTTGCCTGAAACGCGTAGGTACACTGTAACGAGCGCATCAAGTTGGCATCAGCCATGTTTACATCGATTCACAAAGATGGCTGCCACCAGCAGGATGTGCTCGCTACACTGCAGTGTATGCTTTTTTTGGCAATTCATTACAAGTAATAACGCCACCAACTATTTAATTACTAAGATACAACTTTAGGTTCAAGTACTCTAGGTTAGGTGAAGCTTTAACTTGTGTCAACCCAAAAATTTCAATAAAAAAACGATGCATTTGCGACTGATGTATATAAATATCATTGGTCAATATTTACTTTGGTGCTCTCAAAGATTTTAAACTTTTGTTGCCATATATAGGTAAAAATAGGGTACATTTTAAGTCGTTTTACATTAATAACATTGTGTTTGCAAATGCCTACTTTTAGAGATACTATTTAAAAACGAAATTATAAGAACGTCGTATATAAACGGGAAGAAACGGACACGTAAATATGCTGTAATACGGTATTGACGTTACAAAAGGTGAAGTTAGGTTAGGTGAGGTTAATTTGGTACGTTTGATTAGTTAAATAGACGGACAAATTATAGTTTAGTCCATAGGCCAAATTTAAATATTTTGATGGCATATATAGGCAATAGGACACATTTTAAGACATTTTACGGGAAAAGAAGTTTTGCTCGCAATGCGTACTTTTTGAGATATAGCGCAATGAAGATATTCAACTTTCCGGTAGGAATATCATTACCACGATGAAAGTAACACCAAGACTGAGTAACCGTGAACATTGTGGCAACATTCCTGGATCGAGCGATACTGCGAT
>LQNS02000138.1:17832577-17843014 GCA_001587735.2 Parhyale hawaiensis
TTCTGCATTTGAGGGGATGCCAGTGAATGAATTTTTAGCTATACTTTTTGCCAGCATACATAAAGTTTAGCCCGCCAATCAGCATCTACAACTACAATAAATATCTGACGGTTAATGTGAGGGTGGAATATCGATTAATAGTAATGCTATGCTCAATTTGCGTTTGGTGACCTTGAGTTGATCGTGGCTTCTGTTTTTGATGCCGTTGGGACAAGTAGGCGAATTTGTTTGTGATTTTGATCGACGATTCTTGTGTTTGTGATCGCTGAAAAGATCGTCGTGTAGACGCGGCTTTAGTCTCAGCGAAACCATTGCATCTGCCGGACAGTCGGAGCAGTTTTACTTCATGCATGGTAGAGAGACGTGCTGTGGACACGATGCAGCGCGTGAAAGTGTCTCAGCTAGTGTCGCACGTCGTGCACAACGCACTTCAAAACATAGTCTCCATGTCGTGCGAAGCGGTGAGCTCCTTTCTGCCGCTGTCTTTCTCTTTACTTAGTTCGCACTCACTCAAGATATTGTCAGGAGGTTCATTGAATGCTGACTAGCCGTTTGCGACACCTTTGTGCTGCTGATGGTAGGCATTTCAATGCATAAAGCAACCTTGCAGCGCATGTACCGAATAGTGTTGGTTGCACGGGAAAGATAAAATGTAAATTTCATACACGGGTTGAACTGTTTGGGTGCTCCGTAATAACCACACACTTGGATTGCGCAAGAACCAAATACCGTAAGAAAAAATGTAACTTGCCCACACCGAGCTGTCTGTGCTTACGATGTTCCGCCTTCGCAGCTTACATTTTGGTCAACACGGGCTTTGTTCAATTGGCAACTAGAGCGAGCATTCGCTCTGTTGATGGCTGAGATCATCGACTTTTGAAAACCTTGTTAACCAGGGAGAGTTTTGTCTCGATTCTGATAGGGAACATATAGGGCGCGTTCGATTCGGCGCTGGAGGTAAGCCTTCAAGGGTAAGCATGTCCAAAACGGTGAGCAGGCTGAATACTCCATTTTACGGAGCAATTTTGAATTTCTGAAAGTCTTCTGGCTAACCGATTAAGGGTCAATACTTCAAGCTCAGATTACTGGGTCGAAGCCAGGACACCTGTCTGCAGTTTCGGACTAGTCAAGCTGCGAGCGCTTAATTTCGGTGTCCAATCGCGCGTTCCCGTCTACTACTCGTTATGAAAGCCATATTTCGATAGAAATCAGCTGAAAAAACACCTTTTGCCTAATAAAGCAGTTGTTTACAAGAACAGGTTATAACACTTTCTATAGCTGCCTACTTATAGAAATAACGGTAGTACGTTGAATACCAGTAGTATATAAAATACGTTTCTCTGAAACTTGACGCCATAGCTCAGCTCTTCTATCGCATAGTGGATGAAAAAATGAAGTTCTCATTTCTGATCAGTAGACTCCTCTGAATTTTTTCCTATTTTCTCTTCTTGTCCTATCATGAGGGTCGAAATTCTCAAATGACCTACAGCTGCAACACCAAGGCATCGATAGTGTGGATTCATCCCAGAGTTGTAAAAGTCGCTGCCCGCGAGAGCCGAAACTTCGAAGCGTTCCAAGTTCTGGGAACAAGAGTTTCTGTGATCGCGACTACAGACAGCTTGCAGTTGTTTGACATCGGACAAAAAGTCACCTCGTTGGTAATATAAACCCACCCGAAATCATGAGAACGAAATTTTAGTAAAAATCGTGTAAATGGCACTTGTTATAATAGCGCTAATATTGCACTGGAGGCTGAGATGCTAAGTAATGTTCTGAACAGTGTACTGTGAACATTGGTTAAGCAAACGCTGTGTTCGGGGTAGCATAATCAAAAAGGTTCGAAAGAACTCGCATATTAGGCTCTATATAGTGGTGCAAACTTAAATGTTACGACGAGTGTCTCTTTACGCGCCTAAAATTAGTGCATATTCGATTGGGCACCAAAATTAAGAGTTCGACGCTTGACTTGTTCGAAACATAACGAAGGTGCGCTGGCTTCGACGTGCGGAATTAAGTTTCAGGCATTGACCCTTAATCAGTAACCCTTGCCACTCCCAGGAACTTAGCCTTGCTCCGTAAAATAAGGCTTTCAGTCGACTCAGCGTAATCGCGTTGCTTCTAACATTTCCAACACAATTCAAGAGTAGCAAAGCAACAGCCACTCTTAGAAGGTTTGGGCTAGTCAAGCCTAGATGGCTTAATTTTGACGCCCAATCGAACATGTCCTTATATACGTTATTCGACACACTCATTTTATACGTACCTTGTATGATTTACCGCATGTTCACAAATTTTAAGTACAGAAACTTGAT
Source organism: Parhyale hawaiensis (assembly GCA_001587735.2). Lineage (NCBI taxonomy): Eukaryota > Metazoa > Arthropoda > Malacostraca > Amphipoda > Hyalidae > Parhyale > Parhyale hawaiensis. The sequence continues at coordinate 17,834,890 of LQNS02000138.1, forward strand.
ATACTGTATGTTCTCTTGCACTATATAGATACATTCTGGTAATAGATTTACTTACTTTTTTTGAAAAGCATACTATGTATATGCTTTGTACTTTAATAAAAGTGAAGCTTAGTTTACTTGCCAAATTATTCTCCATCAAAGTTTAATTACACAGGTTAATTTTAAAATTGACAATATTTATATAAATCAAATGTTATCTGTTATCAGTGACACATTACAATTCTAATTTTCATGTAAAGAGTCGTTTCTAATTGTTTTAGCTTATCATCATTAAACATTGAAATAACTCCTCAAATCCTTCCAGTCTTTTCTTTATCATTATGGAGAATAATTTGGGTATAAACCATTAAAACTGTGAATTATGCCCTATGCTTGATATATGTTCTCGCTTCATGAACCGATCCGCCGAATGTCTTGAAGACCATCTGCAGTTTTGTGTTAAGTTTCCTTATAGCATGTGGCTAAGATCGGCAAGCAGTCTCTGCTCCCAAGTCTAAGAAAATTTTGGTAAGTTTTTCAGTCATAAGAGCATAAATGGGCGAGTTTACGTAGCGGCCCGTCACTGGTACAGTATGACTGCTGAACCATTCCATACTAGGATATAGTTCTAACTCCTTTAAGAACAACATTCTTAGAATAAATGAACAACAGAAAACCTTGAAATGTATTAAAGCGGTACTGATGGAACCAGAATCCTAATTTTTTTATATAAAGGCCTATGAAAATATACGGAGCAATGAAATGGTACGAAGATAACAGAAGAAGGGGAAGACCTGACACTCGATCAAAAAATTAAAAAAAACAACTGCATTCACACGTTAAGCTGATAACAAGCGAAGATTTCATAGTCGACTAGTTTGGCATTATTGCATGGATTTGATTGAATTTTTTGACATATAATTTTGTCTCTTTCCTACTTCTTACTACCATTATCTTTTTCCTTTTTTTTCTGTATTTCCTTCTTTTTCTAATAAAGAAACTGAACCTTTGCCGGTAAAAATTCTTCTGTTTGAAAAATGTAGATGAAGGCTGCTGACATTACAGCACCAACACGAAAGGCTTTCTGGAGTATATGAGAGCTATGTAAGGAGTCAACTTTCGGAGGGGTAGGGGTTAGCTCCAAGGATGATTAACGGGAACAGATTAGTGCACTGCCGACTGGCGGCGTTTGCGCGCGGCGGACGTACGATGCGACGACGTCATAAAAACCTAGTACGTTTTTCAGTAGCTATTTTGCATTGTTTCTTGATCATTTCATTTGGGCCTCCAGGGTGTGCTACATGTCCTACAATCATTATAGGTGCACAAAAATATGCATCAAAGAATCTACAAACTTTCTTAGCTCTCTGAAGGACAAAATTTAGAAAGAACGTTGGTTAAAAGGCTTGTGAAAGAGCAGACGAATTCAACCGGCAAACGGCCGCATGTATCACAAGCACTTTTAGAGCCAAGTTTATCTTCTTTAAAATGCAATAAATCAAGTGAGAGTTTTATCGAAAGTAATATGGCATCCTAAAGATGAATTTATATGAGTGAAAACCGCAATGTTTTCGATTAATTTTCGTCTTCTACCAGTGATCTGCTATCCTCTATCATTTCAAACCGCTGCAATAAAAATTGGCGCAGATGCGAGCGATTAAACGCCGAGATTGGTAACAAGACAGGTAAGAGAAACATTAAAGGACTAAAAAAAAATTTACTTTCCTTCCGTCGAAGAAATATCGAAGCAATCGTCTATATAGAATATGCAGAAGCCATACAATTGCTCGGTAAAATTAAAAAAAAAAAACATCAGCTGCTATACGCTGAGTACAACACTAGGTATAACAGTAGGGTGGCGTCCGACACGCGTTAACTAAACTTGTAAAAAAAACTACCTAACCGTATTCCACATACCTTAACTGTCTCACGGAATGATTTTGTTGAAACTGGTGAATGTTAAATCCATAATTTTCCCAATGATTCTGTAGCTTTTACGATTAGGAGAGGCTGAAATGTTAACGACGCGTACGCGACGGCACGGCTTAGGCAAACATTTTACCGAAGCTCTCTGACCGGGTGCGTGCCTGTTACGGAAAAACAACCTAAATAATAATAAAATTTTATCCCTCAGAGCGCTAAAATAGTTTGTAGATGCCTTGATACATATTTTTGTGCAACTAAATTATTGTAGGACACTCTGGAGGACCAAATGAAATGATGGACAAACAATGTAAAATAGCTGCGAATTACCGCACTTGAACTTTATGACGTCACACGCCTTATTACCCATGATGCACTACAGCTTGGCTCCGCCCCCTGGGTTAACCTGTTAGTCTGATAATCCTTGGGTTATCTCTATAAGGAATTTATTCATAAGCCTTATTTACGCAAGTTCTCTAGTAGAAATTCACAAAAAAGTGTAGCGTATCGGGCAAGTGGCACCGTCATGAGCTGTAGGTTTTCTCCACGCAGAATCCAAATAAAACAAATATGCATCAACAACATTGTCCTCTTAGTTCATTTTGGACACTGCAGAAATGTTCATGAACGAAATTCCAATGTGCCAAAGCGTCACTCGACTACGCAAAGGGCACACATCCTACTCACCAAGTTTCCAACATTACTTTCGAAGAAAGAGTTCAACAGACGTCATATATAGAAAGTACGCTAGGAGGCTCACGCAACTAACCGCGTAACCGCTCCGTATGCTTCAACTAACCTGTTATTTACACCCAGTGCGACGTCACCAACTGTGGGCCTTGCTGCTCTCCAGTCAACAACACTGGAAGCCTGCATATCCAGTATTATGCCTGTGTAGCTAGCAAATGCACACATAACTTTCTGATGTACTCACACCTTCAGTAACTGTTCCTGCAGAGGTCTGTAGAAAGCACATCTCTATTTGGATGGAAACTTCATAAACTTAGGTAACTGTTTCTAGTGAAGCAAGCTAGCGTATGCCGATAAACACAGTCGAAATCAGAACATTGATTGATGATTGTAGTATTATTTGAAGTGATAATGAAAGCCTACTTTGTTTTGAGCGCCAGAGGTTTTTGCACCAATATTTACCTCCGCCAAGGAGGTTCTGTTTTCGTCGTGTTTGTCTGTCTGTGTATTTGTCTGTCTGTCACTAAGATAACTCAAAAAGTTCTGAGCCGATTTGAACGAAATTTACAGGGTTGTTAGGTATGTTAAGGGGGTCGTTTACAAATTTTTGAATTTTCTTTATTAGTGGTCTGATCTTACTGAAATTTTCACATAATATGTAAAATTAAAAATAAAACACTTTTTATTCGTGTAACTTTTTCCATTTAGGCCTTAGTTTTTTATATATATGTATATACATAATATATATATATATAATTTAAAAGAATAGAACTGCCTCAATTTTTATGCTAGAATAAAAACAAAGACAGTTTTGGAATCCTTGAAAGATTCCCTACAACAATTACGTTTTGAAATTNCACGAAGTCGGTTTATTGAGCTTATGGAGAAAAGCCTTCAATTGGTGTAATTCATCAATTTCTTATGGTAGAAAGATCTGCAGGGACCTATCACGAAATTTTTAGAGGCTATTTCATCAAAATTAACAATAATTACGAATAAACGTCTATGTTTACATTGGGTTTGTTTTTCTTTTGGTTGCTTCAATGTTACGCTTTGAGAAATCCTGTCTCATTCACCTCTATAACAGCGTAACACCGAGTGAGTAACGCTGCGTAACACCGAGTAACTCTGAGGCAATCTGAATGCAACACGCCTCAGTACTATGCCTGTGTAGCTAGCAAACGCAAACATAACTTTCTGATGTACCTACTCACACCTGCAGTAAATGTTCCTGCAGAGGTCTATAGAAAGCATATCTCTATTTTGATGGGAACTTCATAAACTTAGGTAACTGTTAGTAAATGTTCCTGAAGAGGTCTATAGAAAGCATATCTCTATTTTGATGGAAACTTCATCTACTTAGGTAACTGTTAGTAAATGTTCCTGCAGTGGTCTATAGAAAGCATATCTCTATTTTGATGGAAACTTCATAAACTTAGGTAGCTGTTTCTAGTGAAGCAAGATAGCGCATGCCGATAAACACAGTCGAAATCAGAACATTGATTGATGATTGTAGTATTATTTGAAGTGATAATGAAAGCCTCCTTTGCTTCGAGCGCCAGTGGTTTTTTTACCAATATTTATGTACCTCCGCCAAGGAGGTTATGTTTTCGTCGTGTTTGTCTGTCTGTCACCAAGATAACTCAAAAAGTTCTGAACCGATTTGAACGAAATTTACAGGATTGCTAGGTATGTGAACAGGAACAGATAATTAACTTTTGGTGAAGATATGTCCATCCGTTTGTTTGTTTGTTTGTCTGCCTCATTTTTCTCAATGCCATAACTCAAAAAGTTACGAATGGAGTTTTATGAAATGAACACGAGTTGTTGGGTATATAACAAAGAGCAAATGACCAAATTTTGGTAATGATCCGTTTGTTCGTTCGTTCCTTTGTCACTGTTTTTAATTTTGTGCTTGATAGCGCAATAACTCAAACAATAATGAATGGATCTTTATGAAATTTATAGGGGTTGTTAGTAATGTTGAAAGACATAAATGATTAAATTTTGGTATTGTTCGGTTTGTTCGTTTGTTTGTTTGACTTATGTTTGTCATAACGTTTGTTAGCAGTTTAACTCAAAAAGTTATGAACAGATCTTCACGAAAATTGCACAAGCTGTTATTACTATCAGAAGACGCAAATAATTAGATTTTGGAGTTTATACAAAAAAAAATTATGGTTTGAGACTTGAGAGCCAATTTGAATTTTCGGTACCGTTGCCTCACTTGGCGGAAGTATGCGCTCTCAGAGTGCTCTAGTTACAAATTTTATGTCTTGAACATGTTGAATGTTGACCCTACCCGCCGCAGGTACTTCCGCTCACTGTCGTTTATCCACTTTTCTCTTCGGGCTTCCATTTCTCGTCATCAATGTTTCATTGGTATCATTACTTCTTTAGTTATACCGCTCTCTAACTGCTTAATTAGTGCGTTTTTTCATGATTTTTTACCTCTCTGCCTATTTTCATCACTCATTACATATTCATATCTCTTAAATCTTCATCACTCGTCTTCGAGGCAGTTGTTCCTCGACACTCCCAACCATTTCGGCCGATGGAATGGTGTCTCACTCTATTCCTTTTCTACAGCCAGGTGCTGCTGCTGCTGGTGCTGCTCTCTCTGAAATTAGAGCGAGAAAAAATAAGCCCGCGCGTATCGGCCGGTCATTTTTATGCGTCTGGGTCACAGTCGCCTGACTGTGATCTGCTTGGAAAGTGTTTGCCAGATCTTTATCGTCTCTAGCAGCAGACGTGTCGAGAGTGCTAAGCGGCAGGCGGTAACTTACACATTGAGGCTTTACAAATATTTATTCTTGCTTACCATCCTGCGGCAGTGTTGCACGTGATGTTAAGCGCCATCAAGTAGATGGCTCTAATAAATACATGAGCTTCAGCCTATATAACTCATAGCGTTCTTAAAGACGGGAGTATTCATCAGCAGAATGACCGTCAAGTCGTTGGATGCGGTAGACACTGTTGTCGTAACTATAGCACTTGAAGCCTGTTCACTGTACATAGCGTGGTGTAGGAAGAAATAAAAAGTAGGAACAAAGCAATATATTTTTTATAATGTTTATTGGAGGAAATTACCTATAACCTCGAAATACGGTCTCTTTGGAGACAAAATCTAGACAAACTTTGTCAGCAACGACTTGGTACGTCAGCGCGTCAAATCTTATAAGCCGATTCATTCCAGAGTGACGTATAAGTGTTGTGCAGTACTAAGACAAATATGGTACGGCAAACATGCATGATGTTTTACATGTTTTACCAGTTGAGGCCTGGTGAACGAATTGTCATTGAGAATAAAGCAAAGTGATCGTTTTTTGGTCCAAGGCTGAGAAATCATCTTTCACTGAATGCTTATGCTGGAAACAGTACGACGCTTGGCAAATGAACGCAGTCATGATCCCCGCAAGCATAATTATTCATAGTTCTCATTTAAATTAGAACTGCTTACAGACTCACAGTAATGGGTGAAAATTCTGCCTTTTCACGGTTGCAAGCTCAAGGCTGAATATCTCATGTCAGTATCACAATATCACTTTACGGGGTGACAGATTCGCGAGTCAATATAGCATGGCGAACTCAAAGCAATGAGGAATTAATCTTATAAGCTTCAGAGTAATTGTTTTCGCAGTGTATACAGTGTACCGTCATCTGTTAAACTCTGTTGCTTTCAAGTCAGGGAAGTCTAAGGATTTGGAGTCATAAGTCGCCCAATTGAATATCTTTGTGTTTTATAATGTTATTTTTTTCGTAGTTTTGTAGCATACTTTATATCACTGACTCTGGCAACATTGCCACTCATGGTCCGAGAATTTTACAACCTTTAATCAAAGAGGTTCTCTACGTACTGAGATGACCGTTTAAACGGTGTGAAATCTCGTATTATTTCCATACCATTCAAAGCTTAAATTAAGTTGCTGCACATATTTAATATTAACTTCTTTTTGTATCATCATACACTAAGTGGCCTCCTCTCCCCCCCCCCTTCCCCCAAAAAAGGTTGTGCACTACATTTTTTCTAACTCTATATTTTGTGTATGAACTACTGTATTAACTTTGTCAACGGTACGGGAATGCATGATAAGGTTTCTAGGGGTGCTAGTCATACAAAAGGTAGGGAACCACTGTATATCATATATATTTGGTATGTTCAACTATAACACTTCTTAAAAATTGAGAGTCCTTTTTCTAGGTGTTGAGGTTATGTATATAGCGTTATCTAAGATGCCACGTATTTTCTTAAAGTTCTTGAAAGGGCAAGAAAAATTACCTTTGCTCGTATTTTTCAACTTAACAAGATTTCCTAATAACTCGCTTTCTAAGTAATAGAATTTACTTTAATAAAATCAGCTTGATATTATTTAAACAGCTGTGTTTTGCAATCACTGGTTCTTAACTTAAAATGGAACTTAGATCACAACAACAGCGCGGAAAAAACACTGCATATGGCGGTTCTGTAAATATGTAGACGTTGCAGTGCCATACCGCAATGCATTGCAGAAACAGAATCTGACTATTTGTATTTACCTGTAGCTTTTAGATGTGTTTCAGAATATAACTAAATTGATTTGAAACAAACAAAATCTTCACAGAACTGAAGACTCTGTCCGTATCGTGAAAATCCCTATGACTTCTTTGGGCGGATTCACAGACAGAGCAGGCTTATGATTAGTCTAAGTGCTGGGAGGACACCGCCAGTTTGGAGTAGCCATCTACGAAGGGGCGATTGTATTTTTTTTTTGTGCCTCAGTGTAAGATTATCCCTTGGACAAAAACAAGATTCGCTCGCCAAATTACTGATATTTTCCATCATTTCTTACGTTATCACCGAATAACTACCTCAAATCTACAGTCTCATTCCATGATGACAAAAAAAAAAGACCAATGTGGTCGAGACAAACCTACTGGGCTTAGCTAAATTCTGTCGATGGCACCTTCCCTATCTTTTACAAGAGAGCAAAAATGATAACAGATGCTTAATATCTGTACAGTCTTTACAATATAATTAACCGAGTTATGGGAGTTTCATTACTTTCCAGTCAAATTACTTCACTATACATAATGAAATACTATGCTCTGTCCGTTTTATCAAGACAGTTTGGGCATGGTCAAATTGCTCTCTAGCGTTGCCAATTCCATAAACATCTCCGGGATTTCTCTATATACATACAGGTAGTGGGCGAGGCTAAGATATTTGCCCAACAAAATCTCAGAAATGCGTATAGAATTGGCAACGCTATAAAGGAATTTGACCCCGCCCAAACTGCCTTGATAAAATGGACAGAGTATAGTAACTCTTGTTCAAGCTTTGTGCTGCGCACTGGTTAACAAAAATTTTCCATCTAGTTTGGGAGAAGATTACTCCGCTAAGACTTATTATAAGCAATTGCAGAGCGTTTTTGAGCTACCGCAGACAAAACTTTCTAGAAGTGAAGACTACAATTAAAAACTCTGTCACAGAAATGGAGACAACAATTAAAAACTACCACACGTGGACTTAGGCGAATCATACACTTTGTTATAT
>LQNS02000138.1:17845252-17856179 GCA_001587735.2 Parhyale hawaiensis
ATCTTCTCCAACCCGGCCTATTTTCTGCCTATCACTTTCAATGGAGCTTGAGAGGAGCACCAGAGCCTCCAACCTGGGCTAATTTCCGCCTATCTATTTCGTTAACAGCGTGACACCAAACATATAAATATATATATTTATATATATATTTATTTATAAACACACGAAGGCTATTCTTAGTATTAGATTTTTGTGCGGTCTATGGGAATCGCGTTCGCCAAGCTGAGTCGTTATTTCAATAAACCTATGATCAGATTACGTTGTATCCTGGATTTCAATATTCCTAATCAATTGTGCGTTATCTACGAGGAAAAGGTCTAAGACATATTCATATCTCGAGGTAATGAAATAATTTGGGTCAGTGAAAATTCTTCCATTATGTACACTAGAGAGAGAGAGCCTGGTCTTTTTCATCTCTAGTGGCCGATGACGTTCTGGATAGTACGAAGCTTCCAGTTTCATCTGGCAAGTCTGTCGTTTGCCATTTTAAGGAGGAGAAATTAAAATCACCAGTAATATGCAATTGATACTTATTCGGAACTTCTTTGCAATGTGTGTTGATCAATTGCAACATTTCGGCAAATTTTTCGGTGGTACGTTTTGGCGGTCGATAGCTCATCACGCACATCAATCTAAGTTTTTCAATATTAACAATAATACAATCACACACTCCACTAGAGAATTTCTGCTTTTATGTGAACCAAGATGATATCTTTCCTATAATGCAACAACACCACCATCCTTCCTATCTTTGCGGTCACGTCTATGCAATACATAGTTTTCTATGTTAACTGCTGCATCGTTGACTGCATCATCTTGAAGGGTCTCAGTACGGCAAGGAGTTTAGAGCGTGCATCATTTATTATATCCTGCAGTACCATTTGTTTTCCGCATTTTTTCATCAACAGGCCTCGTATGTTTATAACGTGGATTTTTGCTCAGTATTTCGTCTTTATTTGATTTCAGTTCCCGGTGTTGATTCTGTTTTGGGCTGTTTGCGTTTTCAGTTGATGAGTTGTTCCAGGATCCTACCCCCACAGTTGTGTAGGATTTTCTACTCATGGTAAAGCCAAGGTGCTCATGGCCGTCCATGCTGCACTTTTTCCATATAAGTCTCCATTGACGAGATTTTTTCGTACAGTGTCGGTAAAAATGTTTTCCTATTTTGCAAATCTCTCCTCACATCTTGATTGTACACGCTCATATCACGGTAATTCGTGGTAATATCTCTTTCCACATTGTACTGGTGGTTATTTTCTCCGTACTTGTGAGTTTGTATGCGATTTGAGTTTTGCCACGGTCTCCCCGATTTTCCCTTCGTTCAGCGTGGGCGTGCCTATAATGGGCAGAGGGAGCCGCTCGAATGGTTCCTTTCAGATGTATTTCAGGACACGTGGTATCAAAACACGTGCCATTTCTGAATGATTCTTAGCACAGCCAGGGATGAAAGAAATTGCATTCCTGGTTTCTGCTGTAACCTTGCAAGTCTGCCGTATTTCATGAACCTAGGGCACCTCTTTGGGTGTAAAAATTTGCACCCTATGCCTGAAATTCCATATTTACATTGTTTTTTTTTTTTGGCATAGTTCTTAAAGATTCTCGGCTTCTTTTCGTTATTGGATATCCAGTCCCCTCCTGAGATCCTTCTTTTCTTCACAGTGTTCTGTGCTATTTCATAATTGCTTTCTTTCTTCCGCATATTTCTGCATTGGTTATGGTATGATCGAAAACTGTAATAAGATCTATTTGCAATGTATTTCAACTGCTTAAGGAAGTCGGTGCTGCAGAATTTCTTTGGCATGCCATATCAACTGCTTGACATTTTTTTGTAGATTCCTCCAAACATAAATAATATTTAGAGAATCTCAGTTTATACACCGATATAGCAAAATCTAATCCAAGTATTGTGGAACTCTTCGTTTTAATTTTTTATCAGCATTGTCACCCGTGATAGCAAACATTATTTTGAACAAATTTGAAGAAACCCATGGACAAAACTGTCCTTCGACTATTTTATATGATTCGAAACGTTTGCAACGAAAGTACAAAAATGTTTTCATATGTAGCTTGGTGCTTCTTTTAGTACTAAAATTCACAAAATGTACTCAGTCCACTTGATCAGTCAACCATCCAAAATTATGTTGTACTTTCCCTTATAAGTGTATTACCAAAAGTATAACGGTACTTGGAATGTAAAAGTTAAATGCAAACTAGCAAACAAACATAAATTCACTAATTAATTGTTCCGTCTAAGTTAGCTGAAGTTTCATCAATGACTGTGTTATAACGTTTTGTACGTTTTTCGCTAAGTTTTGAAGATTTAGGTTTTTAATACGGATACAGATTTGTCAAGGCGTACTGCATAACTCTAGAAAGCATTTGTACACTTCTGGTATCGGAGGGAGGGAAAATAAGCCACCAAATGGAACCGCAGAGACAAGCTCGGAGTCATGCTGGTGCTTCGTAGATGAACTCCAAGTCGAAAATTATACCTCAACGATGAACGCAGGAACCATTATGGTGTCACAAGTACGAGCCCAGGCTGCATAATTATACCTCTGGGACAAGCGCTGGGACCATTCTGACGCAACAAATGGATAAGTATCGTAGTCAACGGATAGTGAGTGGTATGTGCTGGACGTATGTTCTCCGTCAAGGCAACTCCAGGTACAAGCAATTGAAAGAACTTCACTTGTAAGTGAAAAGGATCCGTTCCTCGTCAGGTTGCAGTCCCAGCACACCCAAGTGGAAACTAGAATGCCTCGTTGCGTAAGACCATTACAGGTGGTAAAGTGGCGGGGGTGGGGGGTTACAGTTACAACGCCGCCATTTTTTATGGCCAGCTTACCCTAAAGTTTTAGCATTTTTCGTATCTCAGTCAACCCACCTGACTGCCTGAAAAAGATTGTGATGATGGCTCAACTCCTTCTACCTGTTTTTGAGTGGGCAAACAAACGAAAACAGTAACACTACTCTTCGTTTCGCTCGCGGGTGATGACCATAACCAACGAGTATCATAAAACCAGCAGCATTTGCATGTTCGAGCCTTGCCTTGCGAGTCCCAGGGAAAGTTTAGTATAAGATCGCTAGAGCGTCGCGTGAGTCCGTTCGATGCTCCGTAAGATGCTCTGCTACCACCGACACGCTCTCTTGATGACAGTTACGGTGGCCTCTCGTATGCTTTCGGTCACTTGGTACACTGAGTGTTCATAATAACTATTTTGTACGCTCAATTCTTTCCAGCAAGTTAGAGTTCTTTAAAATAAGCAGTAAGTCGAAAATCGCTAAGCATAAGGTCATGGTATGAAAATTCGTGATTATCTGCAATATAATAAAAACCGATGTGTACATATCTCTTTGTCGGTTTGTTTATTTATTTATCCACTAGTGTGCCCGTGCTGTCATAAAATGACAGCGAATAATTTGTGTTGATCCTTTTTCATAAGCGATGCTCTCCTTCATACAATTGCCAACATTAAAGATCATCCAGATGAGGGTTCACGGCATTCTAATTACATTAATTACGGAGCATCAAGACTCTTATTTTCTGACATGAAAGTAATTCATTACTTTTGCAGTCAGTTCAGCAACACTGAAAAGAATTGATTTGATTTGGTATCATAGATACCCTAGTGTGTCATATTTGTCCGATAGTCTTTTGGTTATTGAAAGATGTTTCGTAGACAATTGCATCAAAGTTGGAAGGATAGCAGAAGCAACGAAATCATCTGTGGGAAGAAACTACGTATCAAGATGCGCGAGAGTGTCAATGGAAGCTTCAGTTACCTTCCATACTGAGATTTCATCTTCGGCAATGCAAGAAGTGCATTTAGACTTGAGGCCGGCCGATACTTTGCCATAGATTCGATCTATGGAGAAAGTAATACTCGCACGAATTAGACTAAGCCTGCAATATCTTCATTTTTGAAGTTCAACTGTCCCTAGTAAAGATACGTTTGCCATCTTCTGCAACCCGGCCTATTTTCTACCTATCGGTTTTCAATGGACCTTGAGAGGACGCCCAGAGCCTCCAGCCTGGACTAATTTCCGCCTAGCTGTTTTATTAAAGCGTGACAAAAAATAGATAAACAGATAAATAAACAAACAAACAAACCGATATATACACATCGGTCTTTATTATATTGTAGATTTTCTTTCTCGCTTTAACAAAACAGATAGGGGGAAACTAGCCCAGGTTGGAGGCTCTGGTCGTCCTCTCAAGTTCCATTGAAAACTGTTAAGTAGAAAATAGGCCGGGTTGCATAAGATGGCAAACGTATCTTAATCAGGGACAAATGAAATTCAAACAATGAAGTTATCGCAGACTTAGTCTGATTCGTAAGAATATTAGCTCCTCCATACATCGAATCTACGGCAAAGTATCGGATGACCATATGTCTCATGCAATGCACACACACTTGCATTGCCGAAGTTGAAATCGCAGCACTGAAGATATCTGAAGCTTCCATCGGCGCTCTCGTGCATCTTGATTCGTAGTTTCTTCCCACAGATGATTTCGTTGCTTCAGCTATTCTCTCAAATTTAATTCAATGGTCGATGAAACAGCTTTCGCTAAGCAAAAACCCTTGGACCTGTATAAGCTAGCCTACCGTATCCACAATACCGAAATTGAGCTATTACTTTGAGCGATGATCATCGGGCTGCAATAAGCCATGTATTTTCTCCATTTCAGAGAGGGAAAACAAGTTTTGATACTGAGCGGCTGTGAAGCCGTAAGCGCTCATCTCTGGGTGCTTAGGTTAGCAGTTGTAATAACGAAAGTATGATCGATGAAGAAGGTCATCACAAATTCTTCGCTGTCATTTCATGACAGCGTGGGCTCTCTAGTCATATAATAGAAATGAGAGTTTTGGATCAACTGTCCATCTTCAGCAAAATTATGTGACAAAATAAATGAGAAAATTAAACTACAGTGAATCAAAATGTTCTGCATGAGTTTTTGAAATTATAGAACTGACAGAGTTAAAACAAAATATAAACGAAGCTATAGCAGACAAGAAACAAATTCTGTTGAAAGGGAAATTGATGCACGGTGGAAAAAATCTGGCCTATATGAACTAAGTGTTAGCATTGAGAACGGAGAATGCAATTGCACTTTGGGTATAATTTAGGGCAGGTGTGAGCGTAAAAATATATAGAGACTCGTGGATGCGTACGTCAGTTTTGTATGAAATATTTGTCAGTATTTTAAAATTATTTATTGTGATTGGAATGCTACAAACTTCAGCACGTGATCTAACATAGGAGAGCGGAGGGGAATCGGAAATAAGACCGGTACAACTGCGTGCAGCGTGCTCGGAAACTCTGGTCATGAGGGTACGGCAGGTAGAACCTAAATACCGTAATTCTCAACATGAACAACTAAATAAATGCACATGAGAAAAGTACATAGCACTGGGTAGTCTATCCTTGAAACGAAAGAAGAATCAATTCTAAAACTACCTCACTTCGAGAGCGCGTATGCTTCGGCCGAACAAGACAATTAATACAATCTTCACCAAAAGTTAATCACTTGTTTTTTTTACAGCAAACATGCCTAAAAATCCGGAATTGCATGAAGAGTGATCATGAATCGTTAATAACAATTCATTGAGTTATTACAAATAGCAAGTGATAGAAAGCTACTGCAATAAAAAAAGTCGAAAACATCCAATTCTTGGTGTAAGTATTGAAAATTTCTAAGTTTGAAACGCTCTATTGATAAGAGTCCGGATGCCCCTGAATTTAAAATTATTTCCAAAGAAGCTAAAATAAGTATTACTGTACCTAAGCCCGAGAAAGATGATTTCCGATAAACAGAACACTGGAAATTGAGGTCGACTTTTTAGACACAAGCATCTAAAAGAGGTAAACGGTTATCCGCTGCATTTTATCTAGAAAACTTAATATTGCTGTGGCATGAGTTTAAGTAGTGTAGAAAGAGGTCAGCGTGAGATCTGTCAACGTACCTAGGTTCTCGCTTCGTTTGTCAAAGTCCGGCAGCGAAATGGTTGTTTTTGGGGTGAACATGGATTTTTTGTCCATACAATGTTTTTTTTATGAATTCTTGACGTTCAGACCCTATATATTTGAAGAATCCAAGTGATGCCGGCCTGGCACCCTTGGGCATTTTGATATATTGACAATAATCCAAAATGGCCGCCGTTATTCGATAAGCCATATTTCTCTTTCTAGAAGTGATAATTGAGTGCTGTCAAATTTCAAATTAGGGTTTTTTTGACTCAAGGAATCCACCTTGCATAAGTTCAATATGGCCGCCATTTTGATATAAAATAGCCTATCGTTGCTTCTGGAAGTGATAATCGAGTGTTGTAAAATTCTAACTTGAGGTTGTGCAACTCAAGGAATCCACTTAAGCTACTTCCAGAACAGAAGGGCAAAGTCTCATTTGCATAATTCCAAAATATTACCATATCATAATGTATTAGTTTTCGTTCGTGAAAATAATATCGCTGCAAACAATCCCTGCCTCCAACCAATGAGGCATTCCTAGCTGGAGACTGTGAAGGGTGCCCACATACAAATATGAGTTTGGAAACATGCTCTGGACTCACATCCTTCTCCCCTTGATCCTTTGCAACTCGGCTACATTTATGATAATAGTTTTAAGTATCTGCTACCCACAACAGTCCCAGATGAAGTGCCCCTTGCCCTAGAGAGTGTGCTCCAGATGATACGTTGCTCTTGCAATAGTGGGAAGCCTTGCAGTACAGCAGGTTGTGTCGTACAAGAGGAAAGCTTCACTGTACTATATTCTGTACATGTTGGCAACAAACTGCTGCCATGAACAGTCAGAACATGATGAACGTAATGACAATGCAGATGATGATAATGCATAACACTAAGTGTGACAATCCCTTATGCAATTGGAAATGCTTAATCATATTTTTATACAGTATCTGATTGTTTATTATTGCACTCTGCAGATGATCTTTAGGTTTTTGAAGGGTTTTACCTTTGAATATCAGCTGATTTATTCTATGTACTTTGTAGTACATATAGAACTTGGACAATGATATTATACTGTAGTTGTGAAGTGAATAGTTGATAAACCTTGCAATGACTGCATCTTCAAGCTAATGTATCATAAATGGTTTCTCTCATGAATATCAGAGAGTTAATCGTATATGTATGCTGTAGAAAACATATTTCATATTAGCATGTACAAAGACACGAAGCTGCAGTTTGTTAAGTATATAGTTGATCAAATTTGCCTTTAGAACATGTTTGCTTTGTTTCCGTTATTTTGCAGCGATATTATTTTCACGAACGAAAACTAATACATTATGATATTGTCATATTTTGGAATTATGCGAATGAGACTTTGCCTTCTGTTCTGGAAGTAGCTTAAATGGATTCCTTGAGTTGCACAACCTCAATTTAGAATTTTACAACACTCGATTATCACTTCCAGAAGCAACGATAGGCTGTTTTGTATGAAAAATGGCGGCCATATTGAACTTATGCAAAGGAGGATTTGCTGTACTGTACTGGAAATAGTTTTAGTGGATTCCTTGAGTCGAAAAACCCTAATTTGAAATTTGACAGCACTCAATTATCACTTCTAGAAAGAGAGATATGGCTTATCGAATAACGGCGGCCATTTTGGATTATTGTCAATATATCAAAATGCCCAAGGGTGCCAGGCCGGCATCACTTGGATTCTTCAAATATAGGGTCTGAACGTCAAGAATCCAGAAAAAAAACATCGTATGGACAAAAAATCCCGGCTCAACCCACTGGCTGTCGGACTATCACAGAATTTTGTTGAGGATAGACAGTTGGCCCGAAACGTTCATTTTTATTCCGTGTAAAATGACTTTACTTTCAGCGATTTTGTCCTCATTTTTCATTTTAAGAATTAGAAGCGTTAATGCTGAAGTAATTTTAGATCAAGTTCGATTTCTTCGCATCATACTTTTCCGGCTTTATTTGTGAATTCTGTTGAATGTGGACGTCTAGTCACTTAATTAGGACAGTGAGAAGTCGCATATACTCGAAGTGCTGCAACTTATAGCCATATTACTGTTGCGCTTCCCCCAGTCATATAACTTGGTCTTATGGGTACTATCGGCCACTAGATACAGTTAGAAATTATGTACAGCCATACCCGCGTTATATAGCGAGGCGTATAGAGAGATGAACTGCTGCTTTGCAACATGTGTTGAATTAAAATACAATTCCATATTGTGTCTTTCGAAGTATCTACTTGCTTTGAAAAACGTGCTTTGGAAAACAACGCTTCAGACGGGTTTTCTACTCTTCAAAGCTATGCTGAAACTCAGATCCTGAAACCGCCTTGAGCTGATCGATAACGGATTTTTCAATATTTCCCACTACCCAAAAATGGTGTGGAGTGAGGTGATTGTTCAAGCTTGGAAAAATTACTACGAGAATGCAAGTCTTGTGAAGATGGCTGCTGATCGTGGAGTCAGAAGAAATTTTTTCCTTGCCACACCCTCTTTAAATAAATCTCTCTGTGGTGACGTGTATTGTGTTATTGACGTCCGGTCTCACTCGAAGAACTCTTTGTTGTAATCTTCTAAGACTGTATCCTCGAAAATTATGGTTTGTTCTTTTGCTTTGGGGCACAAGTTACTTGTGGACACTTCCTAGGAAAGAAAAAAAACAGCATTGTTTTGAGTTTTGATTTACTTATGCTGCCTTTGCTTCCAGCTCGTGTTATAAAATCTAAGTCTCCGTATCGATAACGACACGTTCCAGAAATTTCTGTGAGCAATTTTCAACCCATCGGTAAAAGTCAAGCTCGAATTTGTGGTATCTATACACAAAGTCAATATAAACAACAGGTTCAGGAAATAATGCTCTACACCTGCTGACACTTCTAACTTTTGAACTCACTCTGAGGGCGCATCAAATGTTGGCCTGCAACCCACGCTAACAGCAAGTAAGCCGCCAGTGTTGCTATAAACAACGCACTTTCACCACTTCATTACTCTGTCTACTTTATTTGCTATCTTTACATTTTTTACGCATGGTAAGCAGTGTGACGTAGTAATTGTCTCGGTATTGTTTTATCATCTTCAGCAACCCGCAGATTTGACGCTCCAGTGTACCTTTTTTAGCAGTTCAGTATTACTCTTCGACAGACAATAATTCTGACATCATTTTGCGCTGCGAATGTCATTTATCTTCGCCGACAGATGCTTCCCAAACTGTCCATGAGAGAAAGGAAGAACACAACTGGCGAGAGCAGAGGCCCCGAGAGGAGTATAGGGACCCGACCTTGGCAACAACAAGTACCCAACAGACCCAAGCGCTGCCCGAAGGAAATGCCACAGAAGCCAATTTCGACCTGCGGGCCGTAATTTGTGGCGTTCGGACCCGCGTGCCTCCCTAAAGCACATCAGTCAGGCAGTCCTGCTCTAACGGTAGCGCAGATGTTCCAACTCCTGGTGAGAGAAGCTATTCTCTCTCCTGAAGACTCCAGTTTGTTACCAAATTAAGTTTTCAGTGTCTATAACTTCCCCTTCTGGCTACTAAATAATAATATTTTTAGTTATGAAACACTCAGCTCCTTGAGCATTCGAGAGCATTATCAATTTTTATTTTTGATAGGCCTACAATCACTGTAGCAGCCATGTATGGCTGTTTTCTGTACAGAGAAATATAGAAAACTGATTTCGACTAATAAAAGTATTGCAATGTTTATTCTTACGAAGAAAGCTAATGGAAGAGCTAAGATTGATCTTACAGTACCATGCGCCGCAACCTCATTATGACAAAAAGTTAGTGACATACTACTGTGCACGATGATACGTAAGCTACCTTCACCAATCAGCAATCGCGTGCTGTACAGGAATACTGCACGGTACTGTACGGAACCACAAGTAAAAAATACGTCTAGCAATATTATGTTACGTCCGTCAGCACTATTGTACCTGATGACTCACACAAAAATTTATTCATTGATAGTTTCGGGTACCACAATAAAAACAAGATTGTTGACCTATGCGGACCCACAGACTACAACCATATAGTTAACACCGTCATAGTCCATGTGGCCTGCAGCAGCTGTAGCGTTATGCAGGGGCATGCATGAAATCGCCGCAGGGGAGAAAGTGCAGACTAGTCAGCGTCGCCTGTAGCGGTGACGAAAGTTTTGTGTATGCGAGTGTGTGTGTGTGTGTGCACAACACTAACCGCACAGCCTGCGGTCTGTGTACTACACACTATAGTCAGCGATGTAAGAGGTAAACTGGGGAAGAATGTGAATGAACTTTACGAGTGGCATTTCCCTAAAGTTATCACATAAAATTTAAACATCAAGCTTCGTTCCACGATAGCGTCAAAGGACATGCAGGTGCACTGCTTCCCTTGGATTCGTGTAGTTACTCTAATTAAAGATAGCTGGTTCAGTTTTCTCTTATAAACGTACGCTACTGGTTTACTGTACTGTAATTGCAGATATACCCTATTGCCGTACCGATCTTTTCCGTTTTCTCCTTTGAAGCACTTCAAGTTTAGTGTCTAGAGAGGCTTAAATTAATGTACAATATAACAAAAACTATTGTGGATTACGTGTTGTTGTTTATTCGTTTATCTGTCCGTTTTCTGAAAGTTAAACACCAGGTGAAAATGATGCCAGGTTGGAAACAGGAAACAGATTGGAATAACCTACAAGTAAAAACTAAACCAGGTTGCAGATGAAGGCTACATTATGTGAACTTAATTGGTGAATGCACTTCTTGCTTGCTGTATCATCGCTGAAATCCGAGGTGTAATGATAGCTACAGTTTCTCCCAGCACTCTTAACCATTCTGCTTTGAACTTTTCTAGTGTCCACACAGCAGCTATTCTGAGATGACGCTTAAATAAACAGAACACAGGGTAAACTCTCTTCAATGTGTACAACAGTCTGGCAAAGACTTCGAGTATTTCGTTT
>LQNS02000138.1:17866425-17880917 GCA_001587735.2 Parhyale hawaiensis
GAAGGGGGAGACGAATCCACGCCAAAGCGATGGTCATGAATGCCCGCAAGCATGATCGATAGCCGCTGATATGCGGAGCTTAAATATATAGATGGAGCGGAAGTGAGAAGAAGTCAGCTTAAAATGGCCTGGGAAACTTTGGCCGTTAAGTGCTTGCGACTCGAGGAGAAGGAGCTCTTAGCTGTGGAGGATGTCTCTCCCAATGTATGTCAAGACGATTTTTAAACGAGTTGACTGACTCCGCACCAACAACGTCGAAAGGGAGTCTATTCCAAAAGATGACAATGAAATAGGGAAAGACTGCTGCCTTAAGGCTGTTCTTCGAGCTTTATGCTTGAGTTTTTGACCGTTGTTTCACAAGCGATCATTGGGGTCTCTTTCAAAGAGTCCTGTTATAGGTACGTCGTTGAAGCCATTCAAGTACTTGAATGTTTTTATTAGTTGCCCCGTGAGTCGTCTTTGCTCGCGAGAGATCAGACGCAGTTCTTTCAGGCGACGTTCATACGACTTGTTTCTCAGCTGAGGTATCAGTTTCGTTGCTCTGCGTTGGACTCTTTCCATGTTATCGATATCTTTACAAAGATGTGGCGACCAGAATTAAACGGCCTCACTAATGCCCTGTACAAGAGAACGATGATGTCCTTTGACTTGTATTTGAAGTTTCTGGTGATGAATCCGAGTACTCTGCTTGCCCTTTTCACACTCTTGTCAACTTGCTAACTGTGTTGTAGTTTGTTTGTAATAGTGATTCCTAAGTCACGTTGTTGAGTGACAGTAGCCAATTCCGTCCCATTCATTTTCAATGGGGTGGAAAAGTTCACCAGCTCTACGTGCATTACTGAGCATTTGTCGACATTAAAGTTCATCTGCCACGTTGCGCTCCATCCATGAGGTGGTCAAGGTCTTGTTGGAGCTCGCCTTTTTTTGTTGTAGGATGACATAGTTTTGTATCATCCGCAAATTTACTGATTTTACTCCGGATGTTAAGATCGAGATCATTCATGTCAATTGAGAACAGAAGTGGGCCAAGCACGCTACCATGTGGAACCCCTGATGAAACCTGTGTCCAGTCGCTCGACTCTCCTTCAAGCTTCACTCGCTGCTGCCGAACAGTAAGCCATGCCTTGATCCATCGTACATAGTCACCCTGGATGCCATGGGCTTCCAATTTCTTCATCAGCCGGTGATGGGGTACTTTATCAATAGACTTTTGGAAGTCTAGATACACAAGGTCCACACCGTTTTCTTCATCTTTAATATCTGTAACTTTTGAGAATAAGTCCACTAGGTTTTTTAAGCAGCTTCTTCCATTTAGGAAGCCATGTTGAGTGTCGGATATGAGCTGCTGCATCCTCCGGTGATCAGTGATGCGCTTTTTCAACAGGCGTTCGATGATTTTGCTTACGACCAAAGTAAGACTAATAGGTCGATAGTTGCTGGGGCTCTTCTTATCCCCCTTCTTATGTTTCGGTATTACATTAGCTTGAAGAACATACATCACAAAATACTGTGGAAGACTATCAGAAACTCAAAAGATAAGCACAGTTAGAAGTATTTATATCTGCTTACAAAATATTATGAGCATGTCCGATTGTGTCATCAAAGTCGATCTTTACAAAGCACACCCGATTCGACATGCAAACAGGAATTTCGGTTTCGTCACTCTGACTCGTGTTGCAGGGGTTAGCAGCAACCGGATTGTGTCGAGCTGACTGAAATTTTCATTTTACGTACAGTGTAAGACTAACTTAATGGAAGTCTCGCAGGTAATCCATTAAGGGTCAACGCCTGAAACTTGCATCAACGAGTCGAAGCCATCGCACCTGTTTAAAGTGTCGGACAATTTATACCTCGAAGACTTAATTGCAGTGGCCATTCGAACGGGTCCTAATTCAACACAATGCAAAATCATTAAGAATACTACGAAGTAGGCATAGAGCATTCTACACTTGCAATTAAATGTCTTAATATATACATACTACGCGGATTCTATACAAGGGTGAAAAACCAAGAGAAACTCATACTCGTAACACAGTCCTGCATTCCAGCCAGTCTGGGCTGTAGGAAACGATAGAGAAATTTCCGAGTCGGTCTGACCGCAGCGGCAGCCTCCTCCCGTACACACACGCTCAGGCCCCAACAGGAGTTCACATAGCATGGTTCTCCGTGAAGGCTCAGAAATGAAAGTGGTCGTCGAGAAGTAACTACGGAATCAGTTACCTCCCTCCGTACGCCAACGCATGAGGTCGCTCCGAGGTCGTGGACGGGTACAAGTCGAGGTTACATTTATGGTAGGCTGCAATACGGCGCACCTCAACTGAGCCTCAGAAGAATTAAGAGTAAGTTTATTTTCCGTGCCCTGGTATCATGGCAGGCTGCAACACGGTGAAGTTAGTCTGAAACTCAACAGAACTAAGTGTAATTTTGTTTTTAATTCAATATATACTGCATATATGGGAGGCTGCAATACGGTGCACCTCAACTGAGCCTCAGAAGAATTAAGAGTAAGTTTATTTTCCGTGCCCTGGTATCATGGCAGGCTGCAACACGGTGAAGTTAGTCTGAAACTCAACAGAATTAAGTGTAATTTTGTTTTTAATTCAATATATACTGCATATATGGGAGGCTGCAATACGGTGCAGCTCATGTCAGCATCAAAAGAATTGGGTCCAAATTCATTTTCAGTTCCCCAAATATATTTTAAACTGCAATGCTGTACAGTTTGTCCTTTCATGAGCAGAACTAATTGTAAATTAATTTCTAATTTCCTATATTCAATGTAGGCTGCCAAAGATTGAAATTTGGGACCGAAGTAAGCTCATCGGATTAAATTATCCATCTCAACGTCGGCCACTCGAAGACACCTTTCCCTCTCTATAACGTTAATACAGATCACACTGTCCTGAATTGTTTTCAATCCATATCGTAACAGCGATACTTCTTGAAAACGCGTTTTTTCTTACTAACATTATGCTTCGCAGGCTTGTATGACGAATTTTATCGCACTGAAAGTTTGTTTCCAAACATCATTCATGTGCGATCGGAGGCGCAGAATAAATAGCGTGTGGTTAAGTTACTGACCAGTGGACGGTGCCATAAGACTGACGCGCCTCGCTGTGGTGGTTTTCCGTCCTAGCAAATTACGTCAAACCCGAGCCATGAAAATATTCCAGGCATAAGAGAGATTAAAAACCTGTTGTAGAAAGCCATCCTCGATTTGCTTATCGGAGTGAGATAATCTAATCCAGTTATTTTTGAATTTTCTGATTTTTACTCTAATATCTGGCATTTGTTTCATCACTTTGAATCGGTTTTCGAATGTTGATGGCAATCTAATCACGCTGTAGACAGCACGTTTGATTTGTGATTAATGCCTCACAACTAATCTAAAGTGCATGGTGAATCGTGTGTCCTAGACTCAAATTCTAGAAATTTAGAGCTAATCGGATAAGATTAATTCAGTGAAAGTGGGCGAACGGAATACACCTGATTACACTCTCATGCAATAGCGTTAGTGCTGATGAGAGTGCCATGAATATCAGCCCATTACATAACGACTGTTCTGGTCTGTTGTTTGGACTCATTTCCTTCCCGCCAGAGCACAAAACGCGAAACGTTCTTTTCACTTGTTCAGATTACTTTGCCGCGAGCAAGGCTTCGGCTTCCACCTGGCAACACTGTCCAAATTGCGTTGTTCTCAACTGCCAATGAAGCCGCTACACTACAGCAACTGCCAATTTTGACGTTCTCGACTTCCTCCCTTAAAGTTTCAAACGAAAAAAATTTCCCTGAGACTCGTATTTTAGCACGCTATTCAAGCACATGAAGTTGTTGTCGTGGTCATGGAAAAATTTGTTCCGAGAACATGGAATGTTTTAAACTTTGTGGTATCGAGTGAAGGGACCTGAACGCTTAGAATAGGACCATATTTATCATACAATAGCGATGTGTTGACGTTGCCGACGGACCCTAATAATTATGTAATCCAGAGTTAATTTTAGACCTTTTCAACAGCTGCTTCTTGATACTGGGCAGTGGCATATCAGTTTTGAATACTTCTGTCTAGATTACTTTTTATAAAATGAAGGAAGGAATCATGTGCACAGTGGCTTTGCTGTCGCTTTGAGTTGAAAGATTTGTTGGGTAAATTCTACAATAGCTAACTATTTTTTTCAAAAGTTTCTCTTACGGTGCGTTCGATCGACTGGCCACATAAAGACTTTGAGGCTTGTAGTGCCTGGAACTTTAGGCATGTGCGATGGCTTCGATTGATAATCAGATTACTGCTGAACCTTCAAAAAAGAAAAAAAACTTATCATTGTTCCATAAAATGGAACTTACAACAGGTTTAACGTAATAGGGCTGCAACACGATTGATGGTGGCCGAGCCAACGCTTCTGTCTCAAGTTCCAGACAAATCGAGCCTCAAAGTCTAAAAATCGCATGCCACAGACCACACCATACATTGACTGGACAATGAAATCAGGCCTAGCGCAATTGGGCTTCGAGACCAATTTACGTAAGCGTTAATAAAATGAGTTCTAATAATCACAGAGACCTCAAACAAAGATTAAATTCGTCGTCGTAACGTGAGGAATGTCTTGCAGAGCAGGGAATCTAAATTTAGAATCATATTTCTTCAGTAGGTGATAAATATCATACTTTCTGACATCAAAAATAATTGAAAATTTGTCATAATTTCTAGTAATATTAAAATTTTATTGAAAAAAATTGGCACAAAGATACAACACATAATTTACTTAAATATCACATACAACTGAGTTTGTTCCAAAGACAGATTTGAAGCAATACCCTTTGAAATAGATGTATGTAGATCTTTTGGTAGAGCTCATGCCTATAGCCGCAAGTAAAGGAAGATTAAGAAATTATAGAAATGCTGAAAAACCTTATTAAAACAACAAAAATACTACAGAATAAAATCGCAAAGAATGCATGAGATAAAGATACCAGGACAGCCATGGCAAGACATTAAAATGACATTTTGGTGCCGATGCAACCATTCATTACTGGAACCAAATACAGTTGCACCATGTCATTTCACATTACTACCTATGAATACTACGCCACTTTGGGGTCGCCTACGTTACATCACCTCATGGTTGCCTNACCAAGACAGCCGTGGAAAGACATTAAAATGACATTTTGGTGCCGATGCAACCATTCATTACTGGAACCAAATACAGTTGCACCATGTCATTTCACATTACTACCTATGAATACTACGCCACTTTGGGGTCGCCTACGTCACATCACTTCATGGTTGCCTATGTTGCATGACTTAATAGTTGCATAAATTGAATTACTTTCATAGTTGCGTAAGTTGAATCATTCCATGGCTGCTAATGTTGAATGACATCATCGTTGTTCCCAACACCACATCACGTTATGGTTGCCTACATTGCATGATTCAATGGATTACTATATTTAATCACTTCATGGTGGCCTACATTGCATAATTTAGTAGATTACTAGTTTATATCGCTTCATGGTTGCCCCCCTTACATATGTGATTTAAATAGATGACAATGTTTCATCATTTCATGGTTGCCGGAGTTAAATTAGTCCATGGTGGCCTACATTACCTCACTTCACAGCTGCGAATGTTAGATCACTTCACAGCTGCCAATGTTAGATCACTTCACAACTTCACTGGTGCCAGTGCTACTTCACTTCACAGCTGACATTGCTAGAGCACTCTAGGCCTGCCATTGCTACATTATTTCACTGTTGAAGATGCTAGATCATTTAACGGCTACCAATGTTGTATCACTTCACGGCTACCAATGCTGCATCACTTCACGGCTACAAACGCTGTATCACTTCACTGCTGTCAACGCTCTATGCTACACCACTTCATGGCGGCCAGTGCTTCTTCATTCAGATCAATTCACGACCGCCAATGCTGTATCACTTCACTGCTACCATTGCTATATCAATTCACTGCTTCCAATGCCAGATCACTTCATGGCAGCTAGTGTTTCATCAGTTCCCTGCTACCAGGGCTTCACCACTTCATGTCTGGAAGCTGCTCCGACTCACCCTTCAACTCTGATGTCTGTTCTGATCATCGCGCTTAGCCCGAATACCTAATAAATTTCAATAACATTTTCATCAGCTGTTTACTTGGCATTTCATTACAAGAATCAAGCATACCACAAATCTGACAAGCTTCTGTTCTACAAAATGAGACTGTTTATTTCACAAACTATTGCGAAATAGTTTTACTCAACTGCAAATATCGAAGGATGTCATAAACAGTTGCTCTACGTAATACACTTCAAGCCTCAATATTTTTGTGAATTCGTTGCGTATAGAAATTCTAAAACCATCTAATGAATGCAAAAGAATTAAGTCAAATAGCTAGACAAAGTTTGAAAAAGCAATGAGACTGCACCGTGCAGTCAGGCCCAATTGCGAGACCGAAATCTCCCCTAGAGGCCAGTGTTTAGTCAATGTATGGTGTAGTCTATGCGCAGGTAAATCGCCTTTAATTGCCAACAAAGTACGTAAAATGTTATTTTCTCTAGCCTTTTTTAAACAAGCAAAATTTAATCCACTATATAATAAAACACAGTTGTTGGTCGCTTGCTTGCTCTCTTGCTCCAAGTTGGTCCGTCTCTCCGTCACGCAATTAAGAGTTTAATTGGAGAAAATTCATGTACTGAAAAACAAGTTGAGATACTATACAATTTCAGCGCTTGGAGTACCGGTGACAAATATAGCTCTGGATCTTCGGTCTCTGGATCTCCGGTCTCTGGATCTCCGTCCTCCGGATGCCGGGCTCTGGATCTCCAGCCTCTGGATCCCCGCTTTCATTGCTGAACGATATCGTAGTAGTTGAATCTTGACGCTGAGCAGACGCCTTTTTGTATTGAATTTACATCACAGCCAAATTTCGAAGCTGGAGGTTCAACAATCAGTTGGTATCCACAATACGGTGAGCCCTGGGCATTTCCAGTGAATTCTTTTGACTGAACTATGTTTTCTTAGTGCTACTTAACGCTTGATCAATTCCAAGCTGATATTCACGCCTTATCTTATAGGGGGATATTTTGCTATCGCAAAACTCATGGTTGTACAGCTTGCGTTTCACTAATGGAGGATCAGGCCTGCAGGGATGAGACCTGTAATACAGCAAAACCTATACTGGGAACCGGAAAAATAAAAAGCTCATTCACCAAATTTTTGCTGTCATTTTTTACGACAGGGCCCTCTAGTATTTTCTAGATTTTCTACAGTTCCTGAGGCTTTCCAAACAACCACCACACTTTATGAATCCTTTCCTCCTTTCGGTCCAGTGCATGGCACGGCGGAAATTAGAAACCCCAAACCCAACTTTCTTCCGCCGTGTATGCTTCCTGCGGGCGGTGCTGCATGGGCGAGCTCCCGGTGATTAGAAAATGGAATTCTTACTTCCTATTTGAGTCACGTCCTGGACAGGCTGGAACAGCAAGTATTGGAATGATGCCAATTACATATTTTCTTTTCAAGTTTTTTCATACGTGGTGTACTATTGAAGGAAACATATAAGTCATGTTCGAAATTAATTCGCCTTACTTCTGGTTTAGAAATGCGAAGATCTCGACAAAATTTTGGTAGTAGCTGTTAGTATTTTTCCTATAGCAATCTACTATATATATAAAGACCAGTGTGTATTTATCTGTCCATTTTCTACCACGATTTGACAAAACAGATAGGCAGAAATTAACCCAGGTTGGAAGCTCTGGTCGTCCTCGTAAGCTCCATTGACAACTGATAGGTAGAAAATAGGCCGGGTTGCAGAAGATGGCAAGCGTATCTTAATCAGGGACAGTTGAAATTCTAAAATGAAGATATCGCGGGTTTAGTCTGATTCGTACGAGTATTACCCTTTCCATTCATCGAATCTATGGCAAAGTATCGGGCGACCACAAGTCTAAAGCCACTTCTTGCATTGCCGAAGTTGAAATCGCAGCCCTGAAGATATCTGAAGCTTCCATTGGCGCTCTCATGCATCTTGATTCGTAGTTTCTTCCCACAGATGATTTCGTTGCTTCAGCTACTCTTTCAAATTTAATTCAGTGCCAAATTTTTCTTGCAAGTTCGCAGAGTATACAAATTAACATACTGTCGTTTTCACCCCATCCAGTATATGGCGAAATTAATAAATCAATTACTGCCTAGAGAGCTCATAGAAGCGTCTCTGCATTAATTAATATTTGTCATTATTCTTGGTTGCCTGTGTATTAAAGGGGCGGTAACATGGCAATTTTTAATTTTTGTATTTGAAAGACAATAGCTACTACAGTGGAACTCCTCCCACAGTGACTTCCATAACAAAGAATACTCGTGAAGGGAAGAGGAAGACTCCCGAAATGGAAAACATCCAGAAACTTAGACTACAATAAACATGTGTCGTGAATTAAATTAATAACCGATGCCATTTTCAGTGATCAGCATAAACGTGAAGTAAAACTTAATTGGTAGTGTACTGTTACGAGTAAGTTCACGAATTCCTATTGTTTTTGCTCAAGAAAATGTTTTGCGAATGTAAAACTTCTCAGCTCAAAACTGAGACTCCTTAAGAAACAGAGACAATATGGCTGTCCTCCTTCTAGGAGTTCCACAGCACATGCGGTACATTACAATTAAATCATTTAATGTACTAATCACTTCGTAAAAAAATTGTATTATAAATCACCAAGAAATCTCAGTTTGTGGTGAAGCTAACGTCATCGTTTCGTCACTACTTCGTCATAGCAGAACGCAAACAAACTCAGCTAATCACAGGGGTGCGCTGCAACAACCGATTCTGGTGCTGTAAATAATACTGTGTTATTGCAAAGCACCATCGTTTGGGCACACTGCTCATTTTATCTACAGAAACTAGTTTAAGTTTCAAATTCAAGCAATTTCAGCTGTTTCCAAGCGCACATCACTGGCGACTTTCTTCCAGTCAGCTGACTGAAACGTCTACAAGCAGCAGCAGCATCACCGGAAGCGCAATGAACGCCACAGCTGCAAATGATACGCTAAATAAGTTAATTATTGTTTAATTCTATCCACGTTTGATATGCAGAAGTATTGCTGTCACAGCTAGGTGACTTCTTACGCCATTTTTGCAAGGCTGTGAATAATTTTATGCAACGAAGAGCTAATTGGTTGTGTGGCTGGTGCATGTGATACAGGCATTGCGCAGTGATGCTGTACCACTATATCCAAATTAATATGATCTCAGTTAGAGAACGTTTTGGCAATCTGTTATAGTTAGATATGTATGGAATGCCATAGGTGTTTTGGGTAATTCATAGAACCTGTTGAGTTTTGGTAGGAAGGTGAAAAATTTTTAGGGGCTCCTTCTAGGCAGCTGCCGCAGTCAGGAATGCTGATACCGAATATCTGTAAGGCACTTCCCCATACCAAAGTGAACAAATTAAGTTATATATTCACTGTGCCGAATTACATTCAATGATGTCACTCATTTGTTAATTTACATACCGGTAGGGTCTGAATTAAGTAACAGTCTTTAACCCCTTAAGCTACTAACCAGAATATATCCTTCCACCTGTAGCCTAGTGTTTGCAGGTTATCCCAACAACAGGGTAAAGATATTGAAAGCAAAAGTGTTTGGCTTGCGGGTTAACTCATGTTAACAATTCAGGGAGGGTTCGACTGGCCGGAGAAATTAGGACTTCTAAGCTTGAACTTTCGGGAACTTCAGACCGGTGCTTGCTGTCGCTTCGACCAATTGAGTCGAGCTTAAGGCGCTGACCATTGACGGCTACCCTTGAAACATTAAAATGCAAGTTGCTCCTAAGATGCATGGAGTTTTCAGTCAGCTCAACGAAATCGGGTTGCCTCTAACACTTACAACACGATTAAAAGAGGCAAAGCCAACGTTCTAGTCTGAAGTTCTGGGCAAAATCAAGCCTCGAAGTCTTAACTTCACCTGTCAATTGTACGTAGCCTTAGTATGAGCTCAATGGTAACTATGGGCGATGCGTCTGAACTGCAACAAAAATGGAAACTTTGTGCACCGATGAGATAATGCTACCACAGCAATAACGTATGTATCAGGGTTAGCCACCGTCCTAACCTACAATTATCGAAAACACCAAGGATTTCTTTCGCACTTCGGTACGTTGTCAGCATTGTACTGTATAGAGCGTCAGAGCTAAGTCCAGAGCTTATCTACTGTGCGTCAAGTCCATGGTTCAACACGTTGATAGATAGATGTATCATGTAGCTCTCCCTTGTGTGGAGGTCTTGAGTTTTTAATTACAGGAGCAGATTAAAAAAAAAGATAAAACTTGCCCGTATCATGAATGCTAAGTTGATAGGTATATTAAAGCCAGAGTATAATTACACGGATATTTACTACAACTGCTTTCCAGAATACTAAACCTGCGCCGATCATGTTTATGGGAAGCGCTCGTCACAGCAAAGCAGTTGCTAGTCCACATGCAAGTGTTCATTCGCATGAGTCTAATCATCAAATTTGACTCCAATCACATACATCTTCATTAGGCAAAATTAAAAATTTGAACTGTTTACATCTGCCCTCCACATAGCTCAGTTTAATAAATTATTTTAAAGCCGTCCTATCCCCACTTTAAACTCAGCTAGTTACCTCCGCCAAGGAGGTTATGTTTTCGTCGTGTTTGTCTCTCTGTTTGTCTATCACCAAGATAACTCAAAAAGTTATGAACCGATTTTGATGAAATTTACAGGGATTGTTAGGTATGTTACTAGAAACAGATGATTAACTTTTGGTGAAGATATGTCCATCCGTTTGTTTGTTTGTTTGTCTGCGTCATTTTTCTCGATGCCATAACTCAAAAAATTAAGAATGGATTTTGATTAAATTAACATGAGTTGTTAGGCATATAACAAAGAGTAGATGACCAAACTTTGGTAATGGTCCGTTTGTTCGTTCGTTCGTTTGTCACTGTTTTTAATTTTATGCTTGTTAGCACAATAACTCAAAAAACAATGAATGTGACTTTATATGAAATTTATGGGAGTTGTTAATAATAGTAAAAGACATAACTGATCAAATTTTGGTGCAGATCGGTTCGTTCGTTCGTATGTTTCACTCATATTTGTCATAACGTTTGTTAACAGTATAACTCAAAAAGTTATGAACCGATCTTCAAAAAAAATTGAACAAGCTGTTATTAATATAAAAAGGCACAAATGATTAGATTTTGAAGTTCATGCAAAGAAAATTATGGTTTCAGAGCCAATTTGAATTTTTGCTACAGTTGGCTCACTTGGCGGAGGTATGCGCTCTCAGAGT
The DNA here is from genome assembly GCA_001587735.2 of Parhyale hawaiensis. Taxonomy (NCBI): domain Eukaryota; kingdom Metazoa; phylum Arthropoda; class Malacostraca; order Amphipoda; family Hyalidae; genus Parhyale; species Parhyale hawaiensis. Next base: position 17,877,725 of record LQNS02000138.1, read on the forward strand.
GCTCTAGTTAATAAATGTGATTTATATCATCAGTGTGTGCCTCAGAATTTATATTTAACGTTTACACAGGCTTTTCGATCGCTTTTGAGAAGGCTGATTTACTTATTTGAAGAACTGTGCGTGTTGAGAACAGTTAATTTTACAAATAACATAAGTACAATGTTGCTGCTGCGCCATTATTGCTTCAGTATGGAGCTTGTAGGGCAGCCATGTGTCAGGTGCGGGAAATGAAGGTTCATCGAGTGGAAGTCCTGGAAAGTTGTGCCAGGCCTGAGTCCAGCTTGGAACAGGTTTGGGAAGCTGCGGTGCCAGCAGGTGACCTGACTGGTGAGGCTGGAGAGAGCAGGCCTGGCCCAAGACATATCCTGACTGGCGCTGGTCTCCAGAAGCTATTCAGTGATTCTTAGGATTAAAGTAATGGAGCTCACTCTTTCTGACTAACGCTGCGGTCTCTATAGGAATTATTCTGTAATTCTTTGGACTAAATCCAGTAATGGATTCCGCTTCATCCTGAGTGACGTAGAGTCTCTAAAGGAGTTATTTTGTCCTTGTTTGGCTTAAAATAATGGACTTAGCTTTATTCACCCTGCATAACAGTCGATTAATACCTGTAGAGTTAACACTAGCTGCAATAATACAAAGTTCATAGACTACCGCAGATGCTAACACCTCCATCAGTACGATAACTCTGGGGAACAACCACTAATGTAAGAGGCATCCAAACGTTAAACAATCTTCCTTCGTAGAAATAATGTAACCCTTTCTGGCATTACCGTTAAGTATTCTGGCGTGGGCACAAGGGAGGAAGAGTGGCTGAAGAAACTTTCGATAACACAGATATTTTTGTTCGCTGGCTCTTCATCCAATTCCAGTTTGCGTTCGCATGGTATTGGACGCGCTGCGACTGGAGTCCCAACGATGAGGCGCAGCAACTCAGCGTTGTGGAAATGCCCCCGAAAGTTTTTCAGCTTTGCTCCATCGCGTTCATTGCTTCTCCAACTTGACAACTTTTTACTACAGTGATGACATCAGTTCTCAGAGCCTGGTTGTTAAAATTAAAATGACGATTCCTGGAGAATAATGTAATTATACTGTTATTGCATTGAAGGCTATGTCCACTATAACAGTGGCTCCAAACGTTTTCTACGCTTCTCACCCGTAGAAATTTTAGTATATTGTACTCCTGCATAATTTATAACTCCTATGATGATACCTAATAAAAATTAAATTATACTAAATATGTGCAACAAATTTATTTATTGAAATTTATTTTATTAAAGCTTCTGTACTCTTGAAAAATTCATTTAGTATATGCCAATGTATTGCTTCACGTTCAGTTACTCACTAGGTATCTTCATAATAAGGATTTGCCGTGTGCTGTACATCTTGATACATAGATACTTCACACAGCTCTTTACATAAGAAAGCAACACAAAAACTAAATAGACACATTCCTATACTGGAGTATGGCTCTTGAAAAGTTGTCAGGCCCCAAGATGTCACTTAAATCGACGAAGAACATAACAGCCTTTCCAAATGCAATGACGAAGTAAACGATCTTGATAAGGAGCTCAGCCGCCTTCCCCCAATGGTAGGCTGCTAAGGGGATCATGTGATGTCGACCATGATCCGACCAGTGACTCCAGCATTCTTGAGGAGCTTTCGAACATGTCCAGCGGAGGCATGGCCCTTAGGCAACACTCGCCAGCGGCTGGCACATAGAGCAAAGTATATGCCTGGTTATTTCATTATCGCCATTAATGCGTAGCCGCGTATAGCTCTGGACCCAAATTCTATAAGAAATTCTTTTATAGACCACCTCTTTAGACGCCGATACTCATTAGATTATTTTGTGTATCCCGTAAATTCACTATCATTATTTATGTCGGGTCGAGTTGAGAGTGGGAAACCTGTTCTATGTAGATGCTGCGAGCTATGATGCAGAACAGGGAAGCCATGGAATGAAAAAAATTAGTTGCTGCTTCATTATATCATAATGTTACGATTTATATTATGAAGGAAAAGTTAGCCTAATGAGTTCGTCAGTCTTTCAATACACGGTAGAATCATGTCTGTGAAATTTTATTACCGCACTGGTTTGGGCTTCACAGCTTACGACCTCGCCAATGTTTTTATTTGACTGACACAATCAGAACAACGGGAAACAAAATAAACAGAAAGCCCAACAAAACTGTAACAATTTGTATCGAAGATAGTATCGACTAATGATTTTTTACTTTGTTATTCTCTCTCCGTTTTTAATCGTTAAATTCTAGAACAGTTGCAAACGAAACAGAAAAATAACGCTATGTACTTCTTTGCTTTGCCGAAAAGACTTGCAATAAAGACACACCGGTAACTGTGTGAGACAAGAACAATAATTTCTACTCGATATAATATATAGTTTGCTGTTGGCTTGGAGGAAACAACATGCAGTTGGCCGTATAAAGTGTTGACTGAGACATAGAAATCGCAAGAGTGCACTGTTATGTACCATAGACTTGAGAGATTTGTCTGTGCCACTATAGCTGTAGACACGTTCACGTCATCTATAATAGCACTGGTGTACTGGCCTGGCGTCATAAGAAAGTGACACAACTTTGAATATTGGCCACGTGCACACTTCACGATATACTGTAGCGGGCAAAACAAGAGAACGAATTTCATTATTTGAAAATAAAGTTGAACCATGTAGAGTAGGTTAATGAATCTTCTGATGGGGCCTTAAGGTATGTATTTAACATATTTCTTCAAAATATCAGGACAAACATAACTATATTTAATACATTAGAGTAATCTAACAAACAATAACAAAAATTGAACAGTGCAAAATAAGAGAACGATCGTCTCTAAAACATTCTCACACTTACCCCGGTCATCTGGCAACATTCAATTTCGTGTACATGATTTCTAGAACTGCCAATCTTACGATTACACCATTCTAGAAACATGGCACCTCACGTGAAAGTTACTCCTGAGCTGCAGGAAGAAATTGTTAAGCTCAAGTCCTCAGGAATGACTCTTAAATTTCGGCCATATCAAGAGAGGTAAACCGATTCAACGATTCAAGAGCGTTGATTCTCGTGCTTTGAAGCTCTATGATGAAAAGAAACAGCTGGAATCACCGGTATCTGCAGGCCGCCCTCGAAAAACCACCGTACGAGTTGATAGGATTATGAAACGCTATGCCCAG
>LQNS02000138.1:17905291-17933428 GCA_001587735.2 Parhyale hawaiensis
CAAACGATTAGATTTTGAAGTTTATGCAAAGAAAATTATGGTTTTAGAGCCAATTTGAATTTTTGCTACCGTTGGCTCACTTGGCGGAGGTATGCGCTCTCAGAGTGCTCTAGTTGTATACTGGATACCACCTCGGGAGAGATGAACAGGAGAAAGTTTGCACTCTTTCCAGCCGGAACTACTCTGTGGTCATAGGTAGATTAGCTGTTCAGCTTAGAATATTTTTCGCGCTCTGCAATTTTCGCACTTCGTATGCATTATACGGGTCGTGGGGGCAGTGTTATGTTGTTGAATTTACAAAGGTTCCTTCAGTATTAGATAAGACAAAATTAGGATGATACGGGTCCGAGATATCACAGAAGCATAGTGCTTTTGTTGTGTGGAATTTCCAAAGGTTCCATCTAGTAGATTAAATATTTTACTATCGATAGCAGTCTTTAGGTTCTAGGCACGAATGTTGATGTTGGTTAGGTAGGGTTTCTTTCTCTTTTTTAGGCACTTGGCAAACTATTGTCGCTGCACCATTGCACTTACATTCATTTGTCCTTATAATTTATTGTAATTTTATTTAGCACTGAAGATGGATTTTATATGATCCGAAACATTTGCAACGAGAGTACAAATATGTTTTTTTATATGTAGCTTGGTGCTTGTTTTCCTACTAAACACTACGGTTCCCTAAAAATCAACCAATTTCTTATAAGTTATTTCGTGAATTGTGTGGATTTTGTGGACCGCTCTAGCTGGAATGGGAAAATTGAAGTAAGTTGTTTATATTTGTCGAATTTCTTCATTAATGCGATTTTTGGGCTGCGCTAAAATTAATAATTTTTAAAGCTAAGGAATACCATGGGTCACGGGTAGTCGAGAACGTATAAAACGACAATCAATCCATTGCGTACAAGTTAGACGGCGCTATAATGAGTACTGATGACACACTGCAGCAAACTGCAATAGTTTGAATGCAACGATACTGTCTCTATATGTAAATTTTTATGCCCGACTTGTGCTGTTCTGCAACAAAAGGGCACTAGACTTTGACGGGTCAACGGAATAATGTCCCAAAATTACCCAATTTAGACACCAGGGCCGGGTTGCACAAAACGCTAAATATAAATTTCTTCTTTAAACTGCTTAATTGGCCTTATCCTGAGGGCATCTTAAGTCCACTAAATCTCCAATGCACAAAACAATTTCAAAGGCATTTATCGTCTCTTTAGGCCCTTTTGCGTACAAATGCTTAAAATCGTCCTTAGCCCGATATCGACCAATCACAGTCCCCGTTACAAGCAGAGATGGAACGCGAAAATAAAACCCCAACGACCAGCTGATTTCTTCCGTGACTGGAGTACATGTCATTTTTTCTTGTTTTAGATGCCCTNAAGGTTCCTTCAGTATTAGATAAGACAAAATTAGGATGATACGGGTCCGAGATATCACAGAAGCATAGTGCTTTTGTTGTGTGGAATTTCCAAAGGTTCCATCTAGTAGATTAAATATTTTACTATCGATAGCAGTCTTTAGGTGCTAGGTACGAATGTGTGATGTTGGTTAGGTAGCGTTTCCTTCTCTTTTTTATGCATTTGGCAAACTATTGTCGCTGCACCATTGTACTTACATTCTTTTGTCCTTATAGATTATTGTAATTTTATTTAGCACTGAAGATGGATTTTATATGATCCGAAACGTTTGCAACGAAAGTACAAATATGTTTTTTTATATGTAGCTTAGTGCTTGTTTTCCTACTAAACACTACGGATCCCTAAAAATCAACCAATTTCTTATAAGTTATCTGGTGAATTGTGTGGATTTTGTGGACCGCTCTAGCTAGAATGGGAAAATTGAAGTGAGTTGTTTATATTTGTCGAATTTCTTCTATTAATGCGATTTTTGGACTAAGGGATACCATGGGTCACGGGTAGTCGAGAACGTATAAAACGACAATCAATCCATTGCGTACAAGTTAGACGGCGCTGTATTGAGTACTGATGACACACTGCAGCAAATTGCAATAGTTTGAATGCAACGCTACAGTCTCTATATGTAAATTTATATGCCCGGATGTGCTGTTCCGCTAGAAAAGGGCACTTGACTTTGCCGGGCAAACGGAATAATGTCCCCAAATTACCCAATTTAGACACCAGACCAGCAGCTGTGGGCCGCAGCGTCACTGCTATAGACTTTGCCTTGAGATGTGAAGCGTTTGGTAATAATGTGGCGAAGTAAAAGACCCGGATGCTTGTCTTTATATTATAGCACCACTGGTCCAGATGTGGTTACGAACGTAACCTTAACAGTGTCTTGTCCAGTAAACGCTCAAACTGCAACAAACTGTAAGTGACCCTTTAAAATTTTCGCACTTTATATACAAGCTGAAAGTACAGGGTCGGTAAAACTAGTAAGAGCTATTTTTTAAAGACAAATAAAGCTGCATGTAAAGTGTTCCATTGGAGATATGATACCCATTGTATTTTTATTCTGTTAGTTGGCCTATGTTCGGAAAGACGTTCTTAAAGTCCTTCAAACATGCTCTCAGAGAAGGATTTGATATATTCAGGTGGCTCCATCATAGCTTGATGCCAGATGCTATTTTCTACTGTACGTAATTATTATTGTCTGCCTGGCTCACGCGTTAATGTTCTTGCAGCATACCTAGCGCTAGTCCTTATCGAGTTAAAAAATACCAGGATGTACACTAAATTGCGCAGTGTATGTGTGTGTATGTTCGCGAGTAACTCACCTGGAAGCTCAATAGGTGTACCGACTGGCAGCATACAGTCAAGTTGAACTAAGTCTGTTAAGTTTGACTTTGATTCGAGGCGAATTCCCTTCGAAAAGATCGCTCTTGTGACCTCTGCAATCTCAGTCCGGCATAAACTGGAGTTTTTGACCCTCAAAAACAATCAACGGAATCTAGTAGTTGCTGACACATGTAAGATGATTCATCGTGAGTTATCCAACTCTCCTCTTCAAAGTTCCGGAGAAGTTGAGTCTAGTGTACTCATCTCACCTCGACTTCACGATGTCACTTGATGCAATGTTTAACTTGTGTTCGACTGGACCGCGAAGTAATAACTTATATTATTAAGACTCTGAGGCTTGGGAAGCCTAGGATTTGGGGGACGCGAAGTCACTGGTTTTGACAGGTAACGTCGAATTTCGGGCGTTAACCTTTAATCGGCGACTCGTGACACTTCCAAAATCTCAAGCTTGCCTTGTAAAATAAAGCTGGCAACCGGCTCAGGACCACAAGCTAATCGGATAATATTCGGATTGTTTCTTATATTTGCAACGAAGACAACGCTTATGTCTGAAGTTATGAACAAGCCAAGCGTTGAAATCTTACTTTCACTGGCCACTCGGTATCGCATTAACTGTGTAGTGAATATTTTTGCCACCACAATTTTACAGCATTTCAAAATAACTTAGTTCCCTGTTTACGTTTTCTATAATGCTCTAAATAGAAAGTTGTCCTACTGCAGTAACTATTTCTTTCTTCGAACTTACTTCTTTTTATATCTTCAGTTCTGAAATGTGTATTTAATACACCGGTATTCAATTTAAATATTTATGAGGTAATCAAATCTTTTTTCTTAGTGATCGTTGATAAACATCACTGAAAACTATCAGAAAACGCTTAACACTGATGGAAAAGCTTACTCCTTAGCTCCGCGCCATAACTAATGTTATCAGGGCCGGGATGCACAAAAATTTCTTCCTTAAATTGCTTAAATGGCCTTATCCTGAGGACATGTTAAGTCCACTAAATCTCCAATTCACAAAACAATTTCAAAGGCATCTATCGTCTTTCTAGGCCCTTTTGCGTGCAAATGCTTAAAATTGTCCTTAGCTTGATATCGACCTATCTCAGCCCCCGATACAAGCAGAGACGGAACGCGAAAGTAAAACACCGACGACCAGCTGATTTCTTCCGTTCCTGTCGTGACTGGAGTACAAGTCATATTTTGTAGTTTTAGACGCTTTACAACACATTTTAGTTTAAAAACCGATGATACAATGGATAAAAAATCATTGTAAATGTAAAGACGGAATTGATCCTTTAGCAGTGCGTATGCTGCAAACTGAATGCTTAGCAGCTGGCAGTTTTCGGAATGGGTCACCGTATATTCAACGTTGTGTTTTTAAGGACGCAAAAAAAAACTAGGTGAGAAAATTCATTGAAAAGGCGGTTGGGACTAGTGAACAGTATTTTGTTCCCCGTATCCACTACAAAATGTCCAAAGATGTTGTTTTTCCCCTTGAGAGAACTGGTGTTGTACCGTATGTGTCGATCGAAACAGTAGTGAAAATATCAGCCTAAGTAAAAGTTCCGTCACTCACTATGGATTTGGGTGTTTCTTTCAAGCAGCCGTGCACTTTTATAATACTTTTAAACAAGCAACAAAAGTCAGAACGCCCCATACTATTAAGGAATATCAAAAGATTATGGTGTAAAATCAGTTTCATTCGCACCCAAAGTGTTCGACAGTATACAATAGAAAATTGTATACTTGCTTTGAAGCTCGTGCGAAGTTGCCAGGCGTGCAAGAATTTTTTTTTTTTTTTGCCAGTTGAGAGTTTGGGTAAACAAGGCTAAAAGAATATTTTTAAGCGATACTGTTGTAGAAATACTTACAGAATGTTAATAATATGTAAAATGAACCAAATATGCATTCGTTGTCTGCTTCTTCGTCGATGTTTTGTTTCTGCAGCTGTTTCTTTGTGGAACGTAAGTACAAAAATAAAGGAAAATCTCCTTTGGCGGGAAAGTGAAAATAGTTTGTGCATGTGCCCGTAGTGCATTTTTCTGATGTTGAAGGAACATCTGTGAGCTAAATACACTTAGTGAAGTTTCGTGCATCCCGACCCAGACCCCTTAATTCAAGGCAAATGAAATTCATGAAGCGAAGCCGAGTTGCACGTTCCATAAATTTCTACAGAGTGACGTCAACCGACGAGTGAAGGCGGTTTCTTCAATCGCACACAAATGTAGTCAAATCTGGCTAATGCGCAACGACACGAATCCAACTATATCCTGACGTCGCGGTCGTGGAAGACAATTTTTTTTAAGATCTGAAGCTAGAGGTTCACGTCCCCACCATCTTCCTGCCGAAAGTTTTAAAGAATGAATTTTACTCTTCTTATCTACATAGCTTTTACTGTTGTGCAAAACCGTGATGGGAAATTGAGGTCATTTTCCAGAGCTGGGACTACCGAATGAAATTCGGGATTTCGGTAGTACCGGTGTTATTTTCATCTACCGAAATACCGATACCGAATCTGTACTGGATCTTCTACCGATACCGAATGGATCTACCGAATGACTTTCGTCTGTACATTTGAATTTCCTGCTCCCACAGAAGAAGTTTTTCAGCCCTCTATCACCCACCGTCCTCCCTGGAAGCCATTTGGAAAATCCCGTTGATTTTCATTCAGTTGAGCTTTTTCACACTGCATTGCACTTCATTCAGGAGATGAGACGTTGCGCTGTGAGAATTGGGCGTAGTGTGTCATAAAGTCACGTCCTTCTTAGCTTAGTGGAGCGTTAACTGTCAGTGGATGATGTAGTTACGAACTTGAAATACTTGTTCTATGGGCACTAGGATGTATTAAAAGAATCTTAAATGAAATTTTTATGTATACATTTATATAAGGAGTTTTTGACATCAACATGCCCGGTGAGCATGTTTCCTCTGTTTTATAAGCAGCTTGCTGGCGCTCTTGCCCCTAAGCTAGCATGATCTTCCGGCGCCGGATACGGTTAGGAAATTTTCCCCGTTGTTGGCGTACTGGGAATATTACTCCCATTCCAAAGGGTCCAGTGTCACCCCATGTCACCAACTACCGGCCCATTACGCTCACGCCCATTTTGTCGAAAGTGTTCGAGAAATTGGTCGCTTTTAAGCTTGGTCGTTTTGCTGAGATTATGGTTTGCTGCCTGCTGGTCGCTTGCGTATAGAACTGGTTTTTTGGTTGTTGTGACGCCTTGTTGTCGGTGCCACACCATTTACAGTCTTGGCTGGATTGTCGGTCTGAGGCACGCCTTGTACAGTTGGATTTTTGACCGCGTCAACCACAGGGGTCTATTATATAAGCTTGAGTCATTTGGTGTGGGTGGTAGGGTTCTGTCACTCATTCGTGATTTCGTTTCTAAGCGAACGCAGAGAGTGTCTGCCGACGGCGTTTTGAGCGCCTCAGTCGCGGTGGAGTCTAGCATCCCTCAGGGTAGCGTGCTTGGCCCGCTATTATTCATTTTGTATAGTGACATGTTCTCTTCCCTGAAAACACGATGATCAACTATGCCGACGACTCCACTTTGGTAGCACTGATACCTGCTCCTCGCATGCGTTATAATGCTGTTACTAAGTCTCTAGATAGGAATTTGTCATGCATTAGTGCATGGTGCTCCGCCTGTAGTATGAAGCTGAATGCCAGTAGACCAAATCGATGATTATCAGTCGGTCTCGGACACTTGTACCGCAGCATCCACATCTGGAGATAGATGATACTTTGCTTCAGGAGTTTATCTCCTTGAAGATTCTTGGTGTTGTTTTTGGTGAGAAGCTTACTTTTGAGCCGCATATTAGGCGACTGGTGTCACGTGCTTCCAGTAAGATCGGGCTCCTGCGTAAGGTGAATTCTGTGTTTGGTGACAGTGAGATTGTTCGCAGATGTTTTTATGCTTTTTTGCTGCCTGTGTTGGAGTATTGGTCACCGATTAGGGCTTTAGCTGCTGACAGTCCCTTACGTCTGTTAGACCGACTTGTTAGTTCGGCCAGCAGGCTTTGCGCAAATAATGATCTAGTGAAACTGTCCCAGAGGAGAAGGGGTGGCCGAACTCTGTATGTTTTATAAGGTGCACAATAATGAGAGGTATTGGTTGTATTCTTCTGTCCCGGCCCTCAAAGTCTCTGCTGCCGTAGGCCCGCACTCTTTCACGTTGGAGAATGTTAGGTGCCGAACTAATCAGTTCGGTCGGTGCTTCGTGCCCTGGTCTGTTAGAGTTTGGAACTCATTGCCGGCCTAGGCTTTCGGTCGTGTTGGCCTGCAGGCGTTCAAGTCAGCTGTAAATGTCTTTTTTGTTGGATTTCCTTTAGCAGCATTTCGGGCTTCCCGGTGTTACAAAGTGTTTCATTTGGGTTATGCTTCCTGTCCGTGGGGGCCCGGGCACAAAGGTTTAAGAATAATACCGAACCAACTACCGAAAAAATACCGAATGATACAGTATGTATTTTTTTTTTAATAATACCGAAATACCGAACCGAATGACCCTGTTTTTAACTACCGAATACCGATCCGGCGATACAAAAAAAAAAATACCGAATCCCAGCTCTGTCATTTTCTTGCGGTTATCCGTGTTTAGATTTAGTATTAACTGACATAAATGAAAAAGACATTGCAATGATATAATAATAAATTTACGATAGGAATCAATTCTCCAAGCGGATTAAGTTTTTATACTTCAGATCAGGATTTTGTGTTGCAGCTCAAATGTTCCGTGATTAGCTGAATTAAACGTACTTGAGAACAATCTGAACCTAAATTGCAATTCATAGTGGCAAATGGGAGAGGGCCATTAATTTCCTCACTTGATCCTTTCAAATGTGATCTTCCTGAAACCTCGCATGGAATGCCATCCACCATATAATTATGTGTGTAAAGTATGTTGGTTGCATGGTTCGTTTGCCCATCGAACTCGATGCGAAGAATAAAATAGGAGAAAGGTCATTTTCTGATCGTCATATTGATGAGCTAGCATTAAAATCAAGTATCAAATTAACAGCGAATAAGTTCTTTCAATGCGCTGGAGATACTGAATTTCCTACTCCCAACTCTGCCAAAAAGTAGGCGTACCTGACGTCTTCCTCTTGAGTCTAGGAAATGAAAGGCTTCTATTCTCTTAACTGCACGTTCCGCGACATATTTCATATGCTGTACATTAGCAGTGCGTGTTTCTGAGCAGCACCCAACGAGTCACATTATTTGGCGTCCGTTTGTATTGATTTTATCCATTCTCCTCAGTCTTCTTCATTCAATATTCTATTCACAAGAGATGATGTGTCCACACATACTACGCTACATAACTGTGCTTGTTATACCAACCTCTGCAGCTATGGTACAGATTAGGCCGAGGCCCCACTGACGCAACAAGCTATGCAGTGCGATTTTTGCGTGACACAAGACACCTGCGAGCGATATAGGGTACTCAGAGCGCTCAATTAACTTTTGATGAAGATCAGTTCATCCCTTTGTTTGTGCGTCTCTTTTTTCATGATGCCATAACTCAAAAAGTTATGGACGGATTTTATGAAATTTACATAAGTTGTTAGGTATACTACGAATAGTAAATGACCATTTTTTATGACGATCTGTTCGTTTGTTTCTTTGTTTGTCTTTGTGTTTGATTTCATGTTTGTTAGCAAAATAACTCGAAAATTTTTGGACGGATAGACATGAAATTTACAGGAATTGTTAGAAATGTTAAAGGACATAAATGATCAAATTTTAGCGATGATTGGGTAGTTGGTTGTTTTGTGTGTCTGACTGTGTATCAAAGATGGATTTCAGAAGTAATGACTCAAAACATTATCAACGGATCTTCATGAAATTAGTAAGATTTGTTAGAAATGTTGAAGGACACATATGACAATATTTTGGTGATGATCTGCTTGTCAGTTTGTGTGTTTGACTGATGTTTGTCAAAATGTTTGTCAGAACGTAACTCGTGAATTTACGAACGGATATTCAAGAACCGTATAAAACCTTTTGTTACTATCAAAAGGCATAAATGACCAGATTATTGTTGGTTATAAGAGGATATTATAGTTACAAAACCAATTTGAAATTTTCGTTAACGTTGCTTCGCTTGGCGGAGGTATGCGGTCTCAGGGCGCCCTAGTATTGTTTCTGGAATATGCTCGAGCTACTGCTTTTCTGAAGCCCGCTTCACTTAGAAAGTAGTTCCTCCGCAAGGAGGTTATGTTTCTCCGGGTCTGTCATCAAGGAAACTCAAATAGTTATGGACCGATTTTGACGACATTTTCAGGGATTGTTAGGTAAGTTAGGAGGAACAGATGGTTAACTTTCGGTGGAGATCTGTTGGTTTGTCTGCCATAGCTTAGAAGGTGGATTTTCATGAAATTTACATGAGTTGTTGGGTTTATTACAGCGAGTAAATGATTAAATTTTTGTGAAATTTGTTCGTTCGTTTGTTTGTCGCTGTGTTTGATTTTATGTTTGTTAGCGCAATAACTAAAAAAAATTATAGATGGAGCGTTAAGAAATTTTTACGAATTCTTAGTAAAGTTAAAAGGCATAATTGATTAAATATTGGTGATGATCGGTGGGTCCGTTTGTGTGTTTGACTAATGTTTTTTTAAAATGTTTGTTAGTACAATAACTAAAAAATTATGGATGGATCTTCATAAAATTTTAAAGAATTGCTTGTCATGTGAAAAGACATAATTGATAAAATTTTAGCGATGATCGGCTGGTCCGTTTCAAATGTTTGTTAGCAGCATAACTCAGAAACTTATGAATGGATCTCGAAGAAAATTAGGGACACTGTCAATATTATCAAAAGGCGCAAGAGATCAGATTTTGGTGTTGATATAAAGAAATTCATGGTTTCAGAGCCGATTTAAATTTTTCGTTACCGCCGTCTTGCTTGGCGGAGGTATGCACTCTCAGAGTGCTCTAGTTAGGTATTATTTGATTTCCTTTTTCTGAGGGTGGCGTAGTAGAGGCTCAATCTTTGATGAAGTGTTTGTTCCTGTCGTGCATAATCCATGTCGCTCATATTTTCCTTTCTGAATATTTTGTTGTTGGCTGCAGTTGAAACTTCACGGTGAGCAGAGGCTAAAACATTTTCAGTTCTCACTGCAGCCAAATTTCGATGCTGATGGCTCAACTGCTCTACAGTGCTCGTATCCAGGATACATCTCAAGAATTAGACTTTTCCGGTAAATTCTGACGAACGAACTACTGTATATTTTTGTGCTTTTACTTGTAGCAGGGAAATTTTGCTCCTGCAAACTCATGACGGCACAACTTTCCTTACTTTTATGGAAAATCAATCAAAACCCGTGCCACAAGCACGAAAAATAAAAACTTAATTACAAGAGTACTGCAGTCATTTTTGACGGCTGGGTATTCTAGTAGACTGGATATTGACGAGTCAGCCGGTTAATATTAGCTACTATTCCACTTCAGAGCAGAGAAACATGCATCAACTAGAGCACACGCAGAGCGCATGCCTCCGCCAATCAAGGCAATGTTAACAAACAGTTCAAATTGGTCCTGAAACCAGGATTTCCTTTTCAGCATCACCAAATTGGTAATTTGTGTCTCTTGCCAATAATAAGAGATTCTGTAATTTTCTTGATGATCCCTCCGTCATTTTTTAGTTACGTTCTGAAAAACAAATTAACAAACATTAGTCAAACACACAAACGGACGGAGCCATCACCATCAAAACTTGGCCATTTGTGTCTTTTATGAATTTCAAGAATTTCTGTATATTTTATGAAGATCCGTTTTTATCTTGAGTTATGTTACTGACATATATTTTGATAAACTATTATTCCAACGCTCATACGGATGAACCGATCATCATCAAATTTGGTCATTTGAATTTTTAGCAATTTTAATGATGTCTGTAAATTTCATAAAGCTTCATTCGTAACTTTTGGGGTGTGTTGCTAACATATGTAGAAACAAACCGACAAACAGATCATTCAAAAAATTTGGTCATTTACTGTTGGTAGCATTCATAAGCAATTCGTGCAAAAATTTCATGATGAAGACCCGTCCATGAGTCTTTGAGTTATGTTTTCGAGAAAAAGAGACAGACAAACAAACGGTACGTGGAACGGATATTTACCAAAAGTTAAGTATCTGTTCCTCCTAACATGCCTGTCAATCCCTGTAAATTTCGTAACGATTTGTCCATAACTTTCTGAATTATCTTGGTAACAGACAATAAAACAGACATACAAACACATAAACAGACGGGCAAACTCGACAAAAACATATCCTTCTTGGAGGAGGTTGTGAAAAAAGGCTTTCAATCAATATTATAATTCTCGTAGTCCCTCGTTTGCTAGTCAGTTATTTAGTACAACCGTGACGTTTTCATCAGCATTAAAGAGGGGGAAATTAGGGTGTCTTTGACGTACCTCGATATGACCTGGGAAGCGACCAATAGGGTACGGAGCTTGGAGTAAATATATTGCTGGAGCGCGCACGCTCACTTATTCCTATCGGAGCCTGAGTGCCTTTTTACCTAGTATTCCGGCTTGTAGCACAAAGAAGGAGGAGGTGTTAGGCATCAGGCTCATGCTTTTCTTCAACTGTCTTAGCTGAAAATCCTGTTCACATCTACTAAATTATAGATATCGTCAATTCTTCAGAAAGGTGACTAATATAGCACTCGGTATCTTATATACTACCACACTTCAGTTTCAGTTCCATCTTGGACGTTAATTTTTTCTCCGGTTCAAAAATTTGCTCCAAGATTTTGCAAGCAGATTCCGAGAGCTAACTCGTTCTGAAGTGGCGCAGGCTATTTATTTAACTGCTCCGTAAAACTGGCTGTCACCCAGTCACTCAGCCAAGTTCACTGCCGAATCTGGAAGTATTAAGAGTGGGAAGTTTCAAGCTACAACGTAATACAGCGGCTGCCAGAGGCGGAGGCTGGAGGCGCGCTCCAGTAAAATATTTACGCTAAGGTAAGAAGTAATGTTCAAATTTAAGTTGCTACTGCTCTCACATCTAATTAGATTGCAAATTCACGGTCTGATTTGCAATATTTTTCAACCTTCGTGAGCATCGTACGTTCCGAGGGCATCATAACTGAGGAACCCTGTTTTTGCTCTGTAAAATTTTCACCGGTTCCTTCAGAATTTAACAGGAGAAAAGAAGGATGATATGGGTTCTAAATATCGCTGAAGAACATTGCTTTTGCTCAGTGGAATTTCCACAGGTCCCAGTGAGTTTTGAAGTACCTAATATTAGCTGAGCATGGATACGCAGCGCTGTTCGAACTGTCATTAAGTATCTTGGTTGCTAAACCTCACACATTCAATTTAGCTGTTCATTGTCCTGTGGTTTTTGGATTCAACCAACTTTCTTCCTCTATTGTCTCTAAAGAATAGGCAAGTCACGCTTTACGGACAAAACGGCAGCACAAACATGAAGATCAACAAATAAAACTTTAACACAAATCATCTCCTATGTTCCAATTCAAGAAGAATATATTAAAGAGATCATTGCACAAGTAAGTGCCCGAAACATTACCTATTTGTATGTGTAACCAGAAAATTATACATGTATATTTCTAAGTGTTTTTAACTGCTGTAAATAGTCTGTTATTGGTAAGGCATTATCAGTTTTGCAACATTTTTTCTGTACAGCTGGTTGTTCTTGAAGCGGCGGGGTATGTCTGTATATCTTTGAGCTGTCGAGCCATTATCCATCTTTACCAGAGAGAGAGAGAACGAGATGCTGGCCTTCTAAAACCCTTAGAATCATTCACAATTATCTATTTACTGCCATATAGGTAATGATATCGTAAATTTTGAAAGTTACACGAGAGATAAAAATGTAGGCAATGCGTGCATGAAGGTAATATTATGGAGTTAACTTCAAAATAAGAAATTTTGCCTATAATATATTAATTGAAATCTAAGTTCGCGTAAGAACAAGGATCCAAAGAAAACGCACGCGGTAAGCGTAATGAACAAAGTGTATAATTGCTACTGCTGTATCCGCAATTCGATGTCAGGCAGGAAACAGTTCCTCTTGAGACATGACATTTCACTGAAAAATGCACAGAATTATTGATATAATTCTGTCTATGTGATTAAAATTAGTTTTACTTTTGATTTGTTTTGACATTTTGACACGAAGACAACGTCATTACTTACTCTTAAAATTACCCTGAGCAATGTTTAATTGACAATGACTTAGAGAAACTAAGAAAAAGACGATAATACAATGTTGTTAATGAACGGGTTGATCTAGGTATTATCTCAAACACATTAATAGAAATTTTACATAATACCACCCCATTATTTTAAGAACTGTCTTAGAGATACTTTACCCGTGATGATAAGGATATAAATCGCTGCGTGGTAAAGTACAGCCAATGCGCGAAATTAAATACGCAAATGAGTACATAATAAATTATTGCAAAGGATAAATAAGCAAAACCCAGCAGCCCTTCAGATTACACGTCGTCCCGAATATTCATTGAGAGCCGGTATCTAAGATACATCTAGAGAGAACTTAAGTTGAACGACTTGCGAGCTTAACATCCCCTCAAGGAGGTTCTCATAGAAGCTCCTTGCATCCCCTCATACGTTGAGCATGCGATTGCACAGTGTAGCCCAAGCAGAAGCCTACAATGATCGTACAGTAAAACATTGTGTTACGTTACCGTGTAAAATTCAAACCCGGTATCTCCTGGACGCTGGTCACTGCACTCAAGGCCGATATTTCAATTTTAATTGATAACGGCGGTAATGTTTTACTGTGCGGTAATTGCGGACTTATCCTAGTCCCAATTTCTTATGTTTATGGAGATAATTTTTTGAAGCGAAAGCGACGCTGCATAGGCAACAGTGCGGGGCTCCGCTCGCATGTACATATTCGCGACCCGCCTCTCTGACTTTTGTCGTTGATTTGCTGCGGGCTGTGAGTTTCCACGAGGACTCCAGTGACTAATGTGACAGCTTCTGTAGTTCCTCTCACGTATACACTCTTAAAGGCTAATGTAAGTAGTGAGTAGTGTGTAGGACATACAATAGTGTTAACTAATGTGCATTATAATATACTAGAAATAAAAAATAAATAAATAAATGCGCGCCGTTTGAAGAAGATGCGATAAACTTCACACCAAACTTTGGTGGCATAACCAGTTGGCTGCTCGAAATAAACTGTGCAGATGGATGCACACGATAAAAAAATTCGCTTCCAAACCCAAAATTCAAATGCACTGTTCGTTTGCGATAACCTAATGTCAGTATAGATCTATCTATAGCATACATTTATTACACTAAAATCGATTTCGTGGCTCACGATAATCATACAATATATAGTTCACTAATAGCAGTGCGATTGACTTTACAAGCTTCGTAAAGTAACAAGCTGAAGCTACAACTTACTACAACTAACGTTGCAGAGAATATCTGCGCACAAAGCAAAAGTTATGCAGGGCGGATTGTCACAATTTAATCAGGAGCATTTAAATATTTGTATCTTTGCGATGGAGAAGACTTCAATGCATGTGTGTCAGAATAAATTTTGGAATAACATAAGACAATGAAATTTATGGAAATAGAGCGAGTGAGCAAAAGGCAAGGAATATGCATGTACGTGTATCATTCACTGACCTAATGCGCTCTACGTGAAATAATAAATATATAAGCACGACATAACACGTTTTTAGATACATCGTTACACTAATTTTACTCGTTGCTACAGCACGCGACACCTCACCTTCGTTGTGTCTGACATATAGCGTCTCTTAATTATTTTAGTTCCTCGTCATAGTATACGCCTTATCTTATGTCGCACTCCCGAGACACTTAGTAACTAAATACTGAAGTGGCAGTGGTGCATATCATATGCAGGTCGCTCGTGCTTTTTCATAGATTAGAGCGGTGGTTCCCAAAAAAAGCGTCACGACTCACTAAATGTAAAGTGATAAAATTATATTTTCATTACATGTATTGCTCTGAAATGATTTGCTCGCCTGGAAATATACGTGCAAAATTGTTAAGTTAAATTATTTTATATTTGTGTGAAGCCCGAAGCATTTCATTCTATGTAAGGTGCGCGGCAAATAGTTTGGGAACCACTGGTTGTGGTTTCGACATAACTGTAAAGTACTGCATAGCAGACGCCATCGTCTACTTCGTTAAGAACTTAAGGAACTGCTGTTATACGGAAAAGTATTTCACGCGAACTTCAGCAGTCACGATCCGTCACTGAAGGGACTGATGAGGTAAATTATGCGTGATAGTAAAGGCAAGAAACTAGAGAGGAAGACATAACGGATGTGAAATAAGAAAATAATATAAACTAATAAGTACAATAATTCTCGTTATAGACGAGGGTAGACGTAGGAGTTAACTAGAGCACTCTGAGAGCGCACACCCCTGACAAGTGAGGCAACGGTAGCAAAAAATTGAAATTGGCTCTGAAGCCATAATTTTCTTTGTATAAAACCCAAAATCTAACCCCCTGTGCCTTTTGATACTAACAACAGCTTGTGCAATTTTCTTGAAGATCCGTTCATAACTTTTTGAGTTATTCTGCTAACAAACGCTATGACAAACATGAGGCAAACATACAAACGAACAAACAGATCTGCATCAAAATTTGATCATTTATGTCTTTCAACATTATTAATAGCCCCTATAAATTTCATAAAGATTCATTCATAATTTTTTTAGTTACTGTGCTAACAAGCATACAATTAAAAAGTGACAAACGAACGAAAAAAAAAGGATCATTACGAAAATTTGGTCATCTAGTTTTTGTTTTATGCCTAATAACTCTATTAATTTCATTATAATCCAGCCATAACTTTTTGAGTTATGGCATTGAGAAAAATGAGGCAGACAAACAAACAAACAAACGGATGGACATATCTTCGCCCACAGGTAATCATCTGTTTCTCCTAACATACCTAACAATCCCTGTAAATTTCGTCCAAATCGATTCATAACTTTTCAAGTTATCATGGTGACAGATAGACAGGGAGACAAACAGGCACACAGACAGACACGACGAAAGCATAACCTCCTTGGCGGAGGTAATTAGTATGCAGAACCTGAGTTATTGAACAACAGTAACTATATGAAAGAACAATAAGCGATAAATTAAAGAAATTGTGGACTAATCAGAGAAGAAAACATGTGGAATAGGAGAAACAGATGTATAAGCAATAAATGAATAAGCGAAATGATGCGAATGGAGTGTGAAGCAGATTAAATCACGCCAAGCACAGCAATCGAGCTAAGCTTTGAAGTGTCTTTCCAAACGAAAGTGAATAGTCACTGTTATAGAACTTTCAAAAGCTATAGAAATGATACAATGGGGCTTGTCAAAATGCATTAAAAGCTTACTAAAAACTTATTTAGAAGGAATTACAGAAATACAACTGGACATCGCTTTGCCCAGATGACAGTCGCTTAAAACTTAAAGCAACTTCCACACTATAAAGGTACCTAAACGTCTACATTATTTACATATTAAAGGTCATTGCTGAATCACATCTAACTGATTAAAAAGGACAGTTGGGTCCCATTTTTTTTTTTTTGACAACCATAATCGTTTCGCTATCGTTCGTAATGCCAAGGCACAAACGCCGGAAATCCATGCGGAAGTAAATTCAATAATTCGTACACAGTCGTTTTCGTATATTAATTTTAAACTTTCACAGTCATGTAATAACGAAAAATAAAACGGGTTCAATAATCTTAAGGTAGCTGTTAAATATATTGAACACGGGTAGAGCAAAAACAGAGTGAACTTTATTATGATGCTTTTGTAAAGCAAGAGAGAGCTCTGGTTAATTAAGGTAGAGGCAGGGGTGCCTGATGGCAGATATATGCTCACAAGGGACCAGAGGAGTGTACAACTGCAGCCGACCAAAAATTGTCCAAGTTATGGCGTTATGCAGACTGAGGGCTCGATCGACAGCTGCGCCCCGTCCCTAAGGTTAGTGCTTCCCAGTGACTGGACGAGTGGCAGAAATGTTGATGCAAACAAAAGACTCTTACAGTAAACATGTGTGCTGGGTGAGAGTGAAGGTAGAGGCATAGACCACACCATACAGTGACTGGACGCTGAAATCGGGCCTCTCGCAATTGGGCCTGGAGACCGATTTACGGAAGTGTTAATAAAATGAGTTCTAATAATCGCAGAGACCTTAAACAAAGATTAATTTCTTCATCGTAACGTAAGGAGTGTGTTGCAGAGCAGGGAATCTAAATTCACAATCCTATATCTTCAGTAGGCGTTATATATCATACCTTCGGACACCAAAAATAATTGTAAATTCATCATAATCTCTTGGAATATTAAAATTTTATAGAGAAAATTGGCACATACATACTACATGTAATGTACTTTAATATCACATACAATTGACGTTTTTTCCAATAATGGATTTGGAGCAATAACCTCAGAAATTGAAGTATGTAGAGCTTTCGATAGAGCTCATCCCTATAGCCACATGGAAATGAAAGTTGAGAATTCCCAATAATACTGAAAAAACTGATTAAAACTACAGTAACACTAAGGAATAAACCCACATTAGTTGCCATGAACTAAAAATGCATAATTTACCCTGAGATAAAGATGATCAGGACAGCCGTTAAACGATATTAAAATGACATTTCGGTGCTGATACAACCCTTCATCACTGAAACCATCTACAGTTGCACCATGTCTTTTCAAAATACTTCCTAGGAATACTACGCCACTTCATGGTTGCCTACGTTAAATCACTTCTTGGTTGCCTTTATTACGTCGCCTAATAGTTGCCTAAGTTGAATCACTTTCATGTTGCATATATTGAATCATTCCATGGCTGCCTAAGTTGAATGACATCATGGTTGTTCCATACACTACATCACATCACGGTTGTTTGCGTTATATCCCTTTATGTTGTACCTATATATTACTGGTAAATCCCATCATGGTTGCCTTGTGCCTACATTATATGATATAATGGATCACTATGTTTAATTTTTTCATGGTTTTCTACATTGCATAATTTAGTTGACGACTATTTTACATCACTTCATAGTTGCCTCCATTACATATATGATTTAATAGATGGCAATGTTACTTCACTTCACAGCTGCCAATGTTAGATCACTTAACAGCTGTCAATGTTTGATCACTTCACAACTGCCAATGTTTGTTACTTTATAGCTGCCAATGCTAGATCACTTCACAGCTGCCAACGTTAGATCACTTCCAGCTGCCAACGTTAGATCACTTCACAACTGCTAATGTTTGACACCTTCACAACTCCCATTGTTAGATCACTTTACGACGGCCAATGCTGCATCACTTCATAGTTGACAATACTAGATAACTCTAGGTATACCAATGCTACATCATTTCATTGTTGACGATTGCTAGATCAATTAACTGCAGCGAATTTTGTATCATTTCACGGCTACCAATGCTGTACCACTTCACGGCTACTAATACTCTATGCTACACCACTTCATTGCGGCCAGTGCTTCATCATTCAGATTACTACATGGCCACCAATGCTATATCACTTCACTGCTTCCAATGCTAAATCACTTCACTGCTTCCAATGCTGATCAGTTGACGGCAGTCATTGCTTCATCACTTCACTGCTACCAGGGCTTCATCACTTCATGTCTGTAGGCTACTCCGATTCTGACTCACCCTCTAGCTCTGCTGTTGGTTCATCTCGCTTAACCCGTATACAAAATTAATTTTATTAACATTTTCATCAGCTGTTTACTTGACATTTCATTACAAATCAAGCATACAACAAATTTGAAAAGCTTCTGTTTTACAACACGAGATTGTTTATTTCACTTAAACTATTGCAAAATAGTTTACTCTACTGCAAATAGTAAAGGATGTCATAAACAGTTGCTCTACGAAATTACACTTCAAGCCTTACTATTTTTGTAAATTTGTTGCGTACCTATCACAGTTATAAAAGTATCTACAGGTGTGCCAGTCATCACTGAATGCAAAAAAATTAAGTTAACTAGCTAAACAAAGTGTGAAAAAGTAATGATAGAACATATAGAAATGCGTCTGCGGCACCCTGCAGTCAGGCCCTATTGCGGAACGGAAATCTGCCTTAGGGGCCATTGTCCAGTCAATGTATGGTGTGGTCTATGGTAGAGGTAAAGTGGTAGACACTTTTGGTAATTTTCAGCCACATTTACCTAGGTCGCTAGAGAAGCAACGGCCATAGGCCTAGCTCTCCTGCGGCCCTCCGGCCCTTTTGTACTCTTAGTTGCAGCCGCGCCACAAGTTGGCGCAAGTGTTCAGCTCGATACATTCATAAGTCTGACGCTGTGTTATCGTTTCCTTTTCGTCAACCAGTCTTCCTTGATGAGGTCGGCCCCCTTCTCTCCGATCATGACACAAGCAGCGTTGGTGTTGCCCGCAGGTATGATGGGCATGATGCTCGCGTCCACCACACGCAGTCCTGACACTCCCCGCACTCTGCAGCCACCAATATTATTAATTTAACATGTGACATAAGTCTGTACGAGTACCCACAGCCCTCCAGAGCAGTGATTTTATACTTTTTCTATACAAGGCACCCCTGTAGAACTTCTAATACGTTCTTGAACTCTCTACAAAGTTAACAGGAGCAGCACTCTAAGGGCTCATACCTAAAAATTAAGAGAGGCAATGTTAATGAACAACTGCAATTAGTCTTGAAACTAGGATATCTTTTCATCATCACCAAAAGTCTGCATTTTTATCTCTTGACATTTTTATGAATTTCTGTAATTTTCTTGATGATTCGACCGTAACATTTTGAGTTGTGTTACCATGAAAAAATAGGTCGACAAACAAGCATGTGGTTGAATGGATTAGCACCAAAAGTTAATCATATGCTTCTACAAACATACCTAACAATCCGTGTAAATTTCATAATGATCCATCCAGAACGGTTTGAGTTTTCCTGGTGACAAGAGACAGACAAACTCTGACAAAAAATATAACCTTGATGTAGGAAAGTATCTCACCTTAACCTGCTATCGACGACTCCCATGGCGTCGGATGAGGGCGCCATTTTGCAGGTCCCCACGGGATGGTACGTCGTGGCCCCCATGTGGCGCACGTAGCAGGCCCAGTAGTCATCAGTGGCATAGCGGATGTGCTCACAGCCTGGCAGCACCTGCGGCGAAGTCACGGACTTTACAGATATCGTCGGTTGGCACGGAGAAGCAGAGCCCACAAAGCTTCACTTGTCCGGACCTTAAGTCACTTGCGTTGGTTTTGCCACTTCGAATTAAGTATCAGGCGTCAAACCTAAATCAATTACCCCCCCCCCCCCGAAAGCTCCGACAACTAAAAAATGGAGTTTCTATCCGTCTCAAGCGGGCCTGCTTTGCTTTTAAAATCTACATTACGAGTCATGGGAGCGAAGCCGACACGCCTGTCCGAAGCTCCAATTAAGGAAATCAAGAAGGGTCACGTTGCTCAATTTAACTCTGGCCAGCCAATCGAAAGAATCGTGTGCACTAAAAGCTAATATAAATATAATTAGTAACGTTACTCGTACATGTAGTGAAGCGAAGCAATTAAGTGCTGTCTATAGTACGCGCCTCCAGGCGCAATGTCTGCTCTTGGTTGGGACCTCAGTACATGCCAGAGCGTCCTTGTCGTAGTCTGACGTTGTGCTATGCTGCTGGTTGTGGGTCTTGGAAGGAATCTAGTTTTTTTATAAATTCTTAAGCAGAGCTGATCACTTGTAGCCACCTGTGGCCTCATGAGGGTACTTGCGGCCGCTTGCTGCGGCCACTTGCGGCCACTTACGGCCATTTGTGAACTGCTATGATCATTTGAGACCACCGCTGATATATTGCGCCCCCTTGCGATTACCAGTGATCACTTGCAGCCACTTGCGACCCGATAGCAACAATAGCTATTATATTTTATAAACTAACTTGATAATTTCAGGCCCACATTGTGCAAACAATAAAGGATTCCATTAAAATACCAAAAAAAGATTTTCATAAGCATAAACAGTTGTATATGTTTGGCTTTCATTATTTAGCATTTATAAACAGTTTTTCTGGCTAATAATTTTTTATCCATAAATTGTAGCTTTATAAAAATTCAGTGTCCCAAATGGTGCTAATGATCCAAACAGCACTGTAAATATTAACTATACTACTCTCTCTTTAGCCCAGGCGAACCTTACAATTCGACTAGCTCAACACTCGGTCCCTCAAAGCTCGAACCAACAGACTGCCTCAAAACTTGAACAGTCCCTCATTACCCGGTCTCTTGTTATCCTTCGCGTGTCAATTTGATGTAATACAGACCTCAATGCACGAACTTAGCTCGCAACACTTCGTCCGCTTTTGTTCGTGTTATGAGATCCGCCGGTACGTATTTTCTGGTAAAAAGTAATTGAATGAAACTAATGGTTACATTAAAAGTTAATTGAATCAAAGAATAGGAGTCAGGACACGGAGTTGAAAAACAATAGCGCCAGGAGTCGGAGTCTGGCTTGAGAATCCGACTCCATATACAGAAATTTTATTCAACCCATAAACGCGTACCGTACTATTAATTATTCTGGACGCTATCAATTGTATTTTTCTTACGAGAAATAAAAGTTTACTTTATGCGGTAATGGGTCCCAGTAGCAACCTGTTCTGTAATTTTTATGAAATTTTGGCAGGTAATAATTCACCTGCCGTTAAGCCTATCCCTCACTTATGCTCTCTCCAAGCTCATATTTTCAAGTTTACCTACTCAGCTTACCAAGGCGACCGTTTCATTGAAAGTTTTCACCTCAATGACAGGTTGCCTCAATTGAAGTAGAAATAGTAACGCTCTCCAGTTCAAAATCTTTACCGTTCTCTAGTTGGGACAGGGCAGTTCAAACGTAAGTAAGTAGCAGCTCAAGCCTCAATAAAGTCCAATAGTCTCAGCAAACTCCAGTACCCGCTAGTCACTATTGCAGTAACTCAGTGCGGCTGATGGTAACCAAAAGTTGTGGTGCCTTGTTTCGGCGTAGTTCTTAATAGCTCCAAAAGACAACATGGCGACTGGAAAACGGCTTTTTCTCTCCCTAAGACAGCATACAGATACTATGGAGCATTCATTCTGTTGTTTCCCCACTACTAGAGCTTACCGTGCCGTACCTCTCTAGTTGAATCATGTGCTCTGGCAACGACTCACTTTATATTTATGTTTCGCATTTATAGTTCCCGCAGCTGGCTTACTTCCGTAGCCACTCACCATGTCATGAAACTTCGCCTGCAGCTCTTCTTTAAAGACCGTCGTGTTGCCCACAGCCAAAGCCATCTTAATGCCTGCAACAGACGCATGTATAAACTTGGAGGAAAAATTAGGAAAATTCCTCGCTCGTCATCGCTGTGTCTTACATCTGTTTCTTCTATAGTTGTTAAATATTTTGATATATACCTTAACATCCTATTAGTAACATAAAAGCGTTATGATACAAATACTGTACCCTTCAGTATCCATTCCTCCGTCTGGGAACTAAGTACTAATTAGAAAGTGTTGTGCTATTGATTGAACCCTGGCAAACAGCGCTGCATAGGACACAACTATCGTATCATCTACCATGGGCAAGCTGCAGATGTTAGGAACTGAGCGGCAAAGGGCCAAAATACGTGTGTTTTTTGTCGAATTTCGCAATACAGTTCCGCTGTAAAAAAATGATTTTATGTATAGCATTCTTATTACCTCCGCCAAGAAGGTTATGTTTTCGTCGTGTTTGTCTCTCTGTCTGTTTGTTTGTTTTCTGTCTGTCACCAAGATAACTCAAAAAGTTCTGAACCGAATTAAATGAATTTACAGGGATAGTTAGGTATGTTAGGAGGAACAGATGATTAACTTTTGGTGAACATATGTCCATCCGTTTGTTTGTTTGTCTGCCTCATTTTTCTCAATGCCATAACTCAAAAAGTTATGGATGGATTTTTTATGAAATTGACATGAGTTGTTGGGTATATCACAAAGAGTAAATGATAAATTTTTTTTTAATGATTCGTTCGTTTTTCACTGTTTTTAATTTTATGCTTGTTAGCACAATTACTCAAAAAAATAATGAATGGATGGATCTTTATGAAATTTATAGGTGTTGTTAGTGATGTTGAAAGACATAAATGATTAAGTTTTGGTGCAGATCGGTTTGTTCGTTTGACTCATGTTTCTCATAACGTTTGTTAGCAGCATAACTCGAAAAGTTATGAACGGATCTTCAAGAAAATTGCACAAGCTGTTATTGCTATCAAAAGACACAAATGATTGAATTTTGGAGTGTATATAAAGGAAATTATGGTCTCAGAGCCAATTTGAATTTTTTGCTACCGTTGCCTCGCTTGGCGGAGGTATGCGCTCTCAGAGTGCTCTAGTTTAGAACGAAAACTCTCTGAAAATAAAAAACGAAAAATTTTAGCCAGGTGCCCTTAAAAAATGTGCTTCCAACTACTTCAGGTTATTGAGGCGCCATCCATTAGCAAGGCGAGGGCGAGTTAGGCTAAGCCCATAAGCTTGACTTCTCAGGGAATTCAAAGAGGAGCGTTAGTATCAATACCGGTACTTTAGGTCTTACTGCAGGTGTGAGAAGCAACCCAATTACGTTTGAGACAGCTGGAAATTTCATTTTAAAAAGGGAATCGATTTTAGGCTCCTGCCCAATCTCGTTAAATTATGTTGAGTTTAGTTTACGTCCGTTTCGTCGGGTTAATCAATTGTACATTTGAAGTCCTTCATTGGAGATGTTTGTGCTCAGCAGACGGCAGGGTGCAGACCTGCTACTTTTAGGACTTCGAAAGTGACGAACTCACCCAGAACTGACCTCGGTATGTATTTCAGTCCCTACTTCACCCACAGACGAGAGCGCAATATTTGGTGCATCTAATCCTTAATATATATTTTTGTGAAAAAAAACTCTGTCATGAAATGGTTATTTTAAGAAACCTGAAAAATGTTCACCTTTCACGAAAATCTCCACATCTTCAGGATGGCTGAGGTAGTTGGGGTCAATCTTGGGGTGATGTTTCGGGTTAGCAGATCGCAGGGAGATGGAACCACGGCTCTTCGGCACCGTAACGTACGGGCCCATATTTAGTCCTTCTTGGCCCGCTATTGAGGAGAAATATTTCCTGCTGAACTGAAACAAACGTTAGTTCTTTACTGCAAATGAATATTGTAATCACTTCTATATTGCGATTTCTACCAAAGCAGTTTTCAGCCGAGATCGCGCTACGGGCACTCTCATCGAAAATGAAGTTGTGCCCTAAAGTTAAAAACAAAGCCGCTTTGACCGGACTCCAAAGCTAAGAACATACAGACACAGGTACGTGCAGCAAGTAAATGCCCACTAGGCCCCAGAAGGTTAACGGTTCTGGTCGACCATATGAGCTCCGACATCAAATGGCAGAAGGCTTGATTGATATCGGCGCCGGTGACCTTTATGCCTGTGCCCCCCAGTGACTATGAATGACCTTCACCCTTTACAAGTTCATGCTGCACAATAATTATGGCATATGTATTCTTATTGAACTACAAATACCATGAAATACACACAGTCTGTGCCTCATATACTGAGTACTATAATATTAAAGGTAGGGAAGAGCAATAATTACACATGGTAATTACTACGCTATCAGGCTTCAATGCTCCAAGCAGAGCAACGAGAAAAAGTTGTCACCTATGTTTCTTTTGATGGTCGACACAAATAAACTTCCTTCTATCCTAAATCAGGAAACAGGAGTAATGAGTGAATAGATGAAAATGACAGCACTCAGTCTAAAAGCTATCACATGAAAACAGAAATTTGCATAAGGAAGAATTTCATATGCTCTAAGTTCCCCTGGTGATCCACTGCAACTCACACGCTGATCAAATCCAAGGGTGTCGCTAATGAGAAGACCGCTGTCGAGGGCGGGCGTGATCGATACGATGACGAGTTGAACGTCGGGCCACTCCGAGTCGTTCTTGTGACCGAAACTAAACCAGGCGTTGCCTTCCGGTCCGAATGGGACCGACAGTGGACCTGTGACGACAGCAAATAATGCGATCTTTACGAGGCCAACAAGAGTGTATAGCATTCTGTATTTTCTACCAGAAATATTCACATATATTTGCTTCAATGAAGCTAAATATTTTCACAATTAAGACTTTTCTGAACAAAGAGGAAAGCAAGTCCTGCAACCGTACCTTGGCGATGGAAACCGTAGTCCGTTGCTGCCGAGGTACCGAGGAAGCGGCCAAAAGTAATGCCTTTGCCTTTCGGAACCGTCCACGTGAGGCCGAAGAGTCCAAGATGGTCCTGTAAATTTTTACCCACTCCAGGCACATGAGCAACGACAGGGATCTGCAATGGATCCTGCATCAACTATACTATATATAAACATGCGATTATTGTGGATTATATTTTACGTCCGTTCCAAAAGTCCTTAAATACCAAGCGACAGCACAGATAATTGTATGCAGTGGCAAGGTCAGATATGCTTGTTTAAGCACTCAACAGTCTTGCGCATCTTGGTGTATAGGGTAGCAGGAGTTTTCTGGTCTTAACGGAAGTATTCGCTGTAATTAAATACGATAATTGCATATAATGAACAAGGAGTAGGGACATCACAGGAAGGAAAAGTTAAGTGCGTCAATCCTTGAGACAGTTCCACCGAGATTGACTCATCTCCTCTAGCTTTAACGCAGTCGTGCGGCGGAGAATGAGTTTAAGTCCGTCGCAGGAAGAAAGGGTTAAGGAATAACACTTAAAACACCATCCAAGTTGAAACTAATGAGATTAACTTATCAGATGGAATTGAATTGTCCCAAGACGATCACAAAGACCTTAACGCATCAATAATTTCTTAATTGAGAGTCACACAGTAAGTTCTGTTTTTGAGAAAGCCCATGGAACGTGTATATTGACATCACTGTACATCACTAAATAACATCAGTTTCAATTAAACAACTTTAAAGAGCCAATTACAAGTTACCCATTCCAGGTACAAAATCTATTCACCGAACAAGCTAAATCATATGTAGCTACTGTGTAATATAATAGTGGAAACTTCAAGCACACATTTTTAAATTGAGCAATCATTTTCTAAAGAAAAAAAATCATAAACCACTACAGTTGAATGCCGACTCAAATCCCCATGTGGGCCTGATAATATTTCGATAATACTTCAATTAAATCCCTATCAGTCAACGTAGCGACCTGAAACAAAAAGTAAACTGGTCGTGGCGATGCGAGAACTGTGTGTCAACAACAGATACATATTCGTAGCTGGATATCAACGGTGAACTACGATTACTGAACTTTAGGAGACCAAATTGACATACTGTAAGTTGAATAAAATTACGTTTGCAATTCATCTGCAGCCAGTGCGCATGGATGAGTGCTTCTTTCCATAAGAAGGAGGTTTTGTTTTTGTCGTGTTTATCCGTCTCTTTGTTTCCTGTAACTAAAATAACTCAAAACGTTATGGATGGATCTATACGAAATTTACAGGGATTGTTAGGCATGTCAGCAGTAACAGATTATCAACTTTTGGTGAAGATCCGTCGAACTGTTTGTTTTTCTGCTTCGTTTTTCTTAGTATTACTACAATTTAAAAGGTCATGGACGGATTTTATGAAATTCACGTAAGTTGTTAAGGATATCACGAAAAGTATACGACAAAATTTTTGTGATGATCTGCTCGTTCATTTGTTTGTCTCTGTGTTTGATTGTATGGTTGTTAGCAAAATATGTAAAAAATTTATGAACGGATCTTTTTAAAATATACTGAAATTGTTAGAAATGTTTAAATACATAAATGATCAATTTTGGTTAAAATCGGTTTGTCTTTTTGTGTGTTTGACTAATGCAGGTCAGAATATTTGTTAGCAATATAACTCGAAAAGTTATGAACGGATCTATTGCTACCGTCAAAAAGCAAAAATCATTAAATTTCGAAGATGATAGAAGGAAATCATAGTTTTAGAATCGTTTTCAATTTTTCGTTACCGTTCCTTTGCTTGGCGGAGGTATGCGCTCTCAGAGTGCTCTAGTTTCGATTGAAGTGGCTATGTTGAATGGAATAGATTCAATCGAAGCTTTAGCAATTTCTCGCCAAGCCCAATTGGAAGGGGGGGACACTCAAGTATCGTAAGAGCTATATATGATACAGTTGAAGAAAGTTGGTAGAGGTATGTGTCAATTCTTATCTCCCTACAAATGATCACCAACTGACCTTGAATTCTTGCAAGTGCTTCTTATCACCCAAGCCAGAGAGCATCAGCAGATGTGGAGAGCATATCGCCCCTGCGCTCAACACCACCTCCTGCCTCACTCGGGCCTGTCGGAGCTGCAGAGCACGGAAAGTCAGTTCATTTTAATCTGCTGCTGCTTGTCGAGCGCTTCCTGCACTCAATATTCTTTTGCTCTGCGTTCATGCTCAAAGCATCCAAATATTTCGTTGTATCCTCAACACAATTGCGTGCGCTTTAAGCAAATTTACGAAAATGGTTACCATCGAGTCAATTTGTTTTGCAAGCGTCAGCCACCAATAAAGTTTCGGAAGTCTCATCAAACTTAAGAGTGAACAACAATGACATTTTACTACGGTTCTAGCTAACACAGCAACGTATCCCGGGGCCGTGAAGTAAGAACGTAGAACAATAGACGGAGGTGTGAACCTGGATTTAGCTAATGTTTTCTAACCATAGTATAGATGCTCGCACTGCCTGCGCATGAAAAAGATTAGATAGATAAGTTAGTTTACGGTATGCCTACCTAGACACAACACAGTGTTTCTGGAGAGATTCTTCTCTAGAACCTCATTGGCATAAAAGGGATGTCGATAGCAATGTGGAGCTCTTGCACGACAATTTTCGCACTGGTTTAGAGCGGATGCCTACAGCCCCCAATAATTTTCTTGGCGACCCAAAACGATAATATCTTAAAGCAGCTTAAGGGGCGGCCTAAAATTATGTTGGGAAATGAGAGATGGTACAGATCAAAAACGCAATACTTAGGAGAAATCGAAACGCAAGGAAGCAAAGTGGGCTTGAAAAAAAAGCCCCTCTTTAGGGTCCACTGAGTACGTAACTCTCCGTAGGCTACGGTCGACGAACAGGGAATAGTAAATAGCATTCTAGAGATACGAGATAACATAACGAGTAGTTTAATTTGTTGTCTCACTTATATTTGGCTTCAAATATTGTTAGAGTAAAGCTACAGTTCCCGTCTGTATCTTTCAACAATAAATTTTTGATTTCTAACGGCGTAAGACCGTGGTGGATATTTCTTGTGAATGGTTGGTATAATATTAAGACAATATGCCTGCATGCGACTAGTGATTGTGGGGCAGAAATAGTGACATTTAGTTCTTACCATATATG
>LQNS02000138.1:17949360-17959886 GCA_001587735.2 Parhyale hawaiensis
TGGGAAAGAAGAACAGATGGAAGAAAGATCAGTATGAGTTACAGGTGAGAAGGAAGCAAAATGGGCACGAAAGACAGACAAGACAATCGTGATGACGACCCAACGGGTCACGGGTCGTCTAGTAGTAACTAAATACTGAAGTGGCAGTGGTGCATATCATATGCAGATCACTCATACTTTTTCATAGATTAGAGCGGTGGTTCCCAAAAAATGCGTCACGACTCACTAAATGTAAAGTGGTAAAATTATATTTTCATTAGATGCAGTGCTCTGGAATGGTCAGCTAGTGAGGTATTATACGTGCCAAACTGTTAAGTTAAATTATTTCATTTTGGTGCGAAGTCCAAAGTATTTAATTCGCTGCAAGGTGCCCTGCAAGTATAAAAAGTTTGGGAACCACTGGTTGTGGCTCCCGACATAACTGTAAAGTACTGCATTTCAAATACGTTTACTTCGTTAAGACTTACGGAACTGCTCTTATACGGAAGTGTGTTTTACCCGAACTTCAGCAGTCACGATCCGCCACTGGAGCGACAGCTTAGGTAAATTATGAAAGATAGTGAAAGCAAGAAACTAGAAAGAGAGGAAGACGGATGTGAAATAAGTAAATAATATAAACTAATAAGTACAATAATTCACGTTATAGACGAGGGTAGACGTAGGAGTTTATTAGTAGGCAGAACCTGAGCTATTGAACAACAGTAACTATATGAAAGAGCAATAAGCGATAGATTAGAGAAATTGTGGACTAATGAGAGAAGAATACATGAGGAATAGGAGAGACAGATTTACAAGCAATAAATGAATAGGCGAAATGATATGAATGGAGCGTGAAACAGATTGAATCACGCCAAGCACAGCAATCGAGCCAAGCTCTGAAGTGTCTTTCCAAACGAACGTGAATAGTCACTGCTATAGAACTTTCAAAAGCAATAGAAATGATACAATGCGCCTTGTCAAAATGCGCTAAAAACTTACCAAAGACTTTTTACAATGAATTACAACTGGACATCGCTTTGCGCTGACGACAGGCGCTTAAAACAACTCTCACGCTACAAAGGTACCTTTATGTCTACACTATTTACAGATTAAAGGTCATTGAGGAATCGCATTTCGCTGAATAAAAAGGACAGTTGGGTCCTATTTTCTCTTCGACGACCATAATCGATCGCTATCGTTCGTATTGCCAAGGCACCAACGCCGGAAATCCACGCATAAATAAATTCAATAATTATTCATACACAGTCGTTTTCGTACACTAATTTAAAACTTTCACAGTTATGTAATAACGAAAAATAAAACGGGTTCAATAATCTTAAGGCAGCCGTTAAAATATATTGAACACGGGTAGAGCAAAAACAGAGTGGAATTTATTATGATGCTTTTGTAAAGCAAGAAAGAGCTCTGGTTAATTAAGGTAGAGGCAGGGGTGCCTGATCGCAGATATATGCCCACAAGGGACCAGAGGAGTGTACCACTGCAGCAGACCAAAAATTGTCCAAGTTATGGCGTTATGCAGACTGAGGGCTCGATCGACAGCTGCGCCCCCGTCCCTAAGGTTAATGCATCCCAGTCACAGGATGAGTGGCAGAAATGCTGATGCAAACACAAGACTTTTACAGTAAACATGTGTGTAAGGTGGAGGTAGAGGAATAGACCACACCATACATTGACTGGACACTGAAATCGGGCCTCTCGCAATTGGGCCTGGAAGCCGATTTACGTAAGTGTTAATAAAGTGAGTTCTAAGAATCACAGTGACCTCAAAAAAAAGATTAATTTCTTCCTCGTAACGTAAGGAATGTGTTGCAGAGCAGGGAATCTAAATTCACAATCATATATCTTCAGTAGGCGATATATTATATCATACCTTCGGACACCAAGAATAATTGAAAATTCATCATAATCTCTTTGAATATTAAAATTATATAGAGAAAATTGGCACATACATACTACATGTAATATAATATCACATACAATTGAGGTTTTTCCAATGATGGATTTGGAGCAATAACCTCAGAAATTGATATATGTAGAGCTTTCGGTAGAGCTCATCCCTATAACCATATGGAAATGAAAGTTAAGAAATCCCAGTACATAATACTAGAAAACCTGATTAAAACCACAGTAATACTACGGAATAAATCCACATCAGTAGCCATGAACTAAAAATGCATAATTTACCATGATATTAAGATGACCAGGACAGCCGCTAAATGACATTAAAATGACATTTTGGTGCTGATAAAACCCTTCATCACTGGAACCATCTACAGTTGCACCATGTCATTTCACAATACTTTCTAGGAATACTACGCAACTACATGATTGCCTACGTTAAATCACTTCATGGTTGCCTATATTACGTCACTTAATGGTTGCTTAAGTTGAATCACTTTCATAGTTGCATATGTTGAATGATTCCATGGCTGCCTAAGTTGAATGACATCATGGTTGTTCCCTACACTACATCACATCATGGTTGCTTGCACTATATTACTTTATGTTGTATTTATATATTACTGGTGCATCTCATCATGGTTGCATAGTGCCTACATTACATGATATAATGGATCACTATGTTTAATCACTTCATGGTTTCCTACATTACATAATTTAGTGGACGACTATTTTACATCACTTCATAGTTGCCTCCATTACATATATGATTTAATAGATGGCAATGTTACGTCACTTAACAGCTGGCATTGTTAGATCACTTCACTATTGCCATTGTTAGATCACTTTGCATCACTTCATAGTTGCCAGTGCTAGATAACTCTGTGTCTACCAACGCTACATCATTTCATTGTTGACGATTGCTAGATCCATTCACGGCTACCAATACTGTATCACTTCACGGCTACCAATGCTGTACTGTGTCACTTCACGGCTACTAATGCCATATCACTTCACGGCTACCAATATTGTATCACTTCACGGCTACCAACGCTGTACCACTTCACTGCTGTCATTGCTCTATGCTACTCCACTTCATTGCGGCCAGTACTTCATCATTCAGATTAGTACATGGCCGCCAATGCAATATCATTTCTCTGCTCTCATTGCTAGATCACTTCACTGCTTCCAATGCTAATCAGTTGACGGCAGCCAGTGCTTCATCACTTCACTGCTACCAGGGCTTCATCACTTCATGTCTATAGGCTACTCCGACTCCGACTCACCCTTTACATAGCTCTGCTGTTGGTTCATCTCGCTTAGCCCGTATACCAAATTAATTTCATTAACATTTTCATCAGCTGTTTACTTGACATTTCAATACAAATCGGGCATACAACAAATTTGAGAAGCTTCTGTTCTACAAAATGAGATTGTTTATTTCACTTGAACTATTGCAAAATAGTTTTACTCCATTGTAAATATCAAAGGATGTCATAAACAGTTGCTCTACGAAATTACACTTCAAGCCTTACTATTTTTTGTAAATTTGTTGCGTACCTATAAAAGTTATAGAAGTATCTACAGGTTTGCCAGTCATCACTAAATGCAAAAGAATTAAGCCAAATAGCTAAACAAAGTATGAAAAAGTAATGGAAGAGCATATAAAAATGCGCCTGTGGCACCGTGCAGTCGGGCCCAATTGCGCACGGATATCTGCCTTAGGGGCACGTGTCCAGTCAATGTGTGGTGTGGTCTATGGTAGAGGTAAAGTGGTAGACACTTGTGGTAATTTTCAACCACATTTACCGTGGTCGCTAGAGAAGCAATGGCCATAGGCCTAGCTCTCCTGCGGCCCTCCGGCCCTTTTGTACTCTTAGTTGCAGCCGCGCTACAAGTTGGCGCAAGTGTTCAGCTTGATACATTCATAAGTCTGACGCTGTGTTATCGTTTCCTTTTCGTCAACCAGTCTTCCTTGATGAGGTCGGCCCCCTTCTCTCCGATCATGACACAAGCAGCGTTTGTGTTGCCCGCAGGTATGATGGGCATGATGCTCGCGTCCACAACACGCAGTCCTGACACGCCCCGCACTCTGCAGCCACGAACATTATAAGTTTAACAACATGTGACATAAGTCTGTACGGGTACCCTCAGCCCTCCAGAGCAGTGATTTTAAACTTTTTCTACACAAGGCACCCCTGTAGAACTTCCGATACGTTCTTGAACTCTCTACAAAGTTAACTGGAGAAGCACTACAGGGGCTCATACCTAAAAATTAAGAAAGGCAATGTTAATGAACAACTGAAATTTGTCTTGAAACTAGGATATCTTTTCATCATCACCGAAATCCCGTCTTTTTATCTCTTGACATTTTTACCAGTTTCTGTAATTTTCTTGAAGATCCGACCGTAGCATTTCGAGTTGTGTTACCATGCAAAAATAGGTCGACAAACATGTGGTTGAACGGATTGGCACCAAAAGTTAATCATCTGCTTCTACAAACATACCTAACAATCCCTGTAGATTTCATAACGTTCCTTGCAGAACGTTTTGAGTTTTCCTGGTGACAAAGAGACAGACAAACTCTAACAAAAAATGTAACCTTGATGGAGGTAAGTATCTCACCTTAACCTGCTATCGACGACTCCCATGGCGTCGGATGAAGGGGCCATTTTGCAGGTCCCCACGGGATGGTACGTCGTGGCCCCCATATGGCGCACGTAGCAGGCCCAGTAGTCATCAGTGGCATAGCGGATGTGCTCACAGCCTGGCAGCACCTGCGGCAAAGTCACGGACTTTACAGATATCGTCGGTTGGCACGGAGACGCTGAGCCCACAAAGCTTGACTTGTCCGGATCTTAAGTCACTTGCTTTGGTTTTTCCCATTTTGAATTGGGTATCAGGCGTTAACCCTAAATCAATTACCTCTGAAAGCTCCGACAACTAAGAAATGGAGTTTCTATCCGTCTCAAGCGGGCTTACTTTGCTTTTAAAATCTGCATTACGAGTCATGGGAGCAAAGCCGACACGCCTGTCCAAAGCTCCAATTAAGGAAATCAAGATGGGTCAGCGTTGTTCAATTTAGCTCTGACCACCTAATCGATAGCATCGTTTGCACTTAAAGCTAATATAAATATAATTAATGATGTTACTGGCCGATGTAGTGAAGTGAAGCAAGTGCTGTCTAAACTGCAGTGTGATGTGTGCCTACAGTCTGCGCCTCCTGGGGCAATGTCTGCTCTGGGCTGGGGCCTCAGTACATGCCAGAGCGTCCTTGTCGTAGTCAGACGCTGGGCTATGCTGCTGGTCGTGGGTCTTGGAAGGAATCTAGTTTTAAAAAAAAATTCTTAAGCAGAGCTGATCATTTGTGGCCACCTGTGGCCTGGTGATGGTACTTGCGGTCGCCACTTACGACCATTTGTGAGCCGCTATGATCATTTGAGACCACCTCTGATATATTGCGCCCACTTGCGATTACCAGTGATCACTTGCAGCCACTTACAACCCGATAGCAACAATAACTATTATATTTTATAAACTAACTTGATAATTTCAGTCCCACATTGTGCAAATAATAAAGGATTCCATTAAAATAGCAAAAAATATTTTCATAAGTTTAAACAGTTGTATATGATTGGCTTTCGTTATTTAGCCTCTATATACACGTTTTTCTGGCTAACTAATTGTTAATAAATTGTAGCTATATTAAAATTCAGTGTCCCAAATGGTGCTAATGATCCAAATAGCACTGTAAATGTTACAACACTACTCTCTCTTTAGCCCAGGCGAACCTTACAAGTCGACTAGCTCAAAACTCGGCCCTCAAAACTCGAACAAACAGAATACCTCAAAACTTGAACAGTTCCTCATTACACGGTCTCTTGTTAAGGGTATGCTGTAGTATGCTCTTAGACTGCTTTTGTAAGCAATTTTTTGTATGTTTGTTTTGTGTATTAGCACGTTTGATATAAATTTTTATTGTTAAATCAGGGAATTGCAGGGTTCTTGTGTGAGAACCTTTTGTCTAATATAAAACGTTGCTGTAAATGAATGTGAGATAACATTATCGTTCATTAATTAACGTAGAGTGCCTGCGCTGTCAAGAATGAAAGCGCGGAATTACTGATAACCTTGCTTCCTGAACATGCTTTCGTTAATTCAACTACCAACCTAAAGGAACAGAGCACAGCGTCCGCGGCTTCAATACTGCTAAGTAAAGAAACTAAACTTTTCTTTCTTTCTTCTACATGGAGAAAAGTTGATGCTTTTTTCTAGGGAGTCAAACATTACTCAAAATATGAATTTCGATTCGGGCTCATGAATACGCAACGTTATCACAAAGGTTCATTTTTTTTCTTAGTAAAATATGTTTCATCCGCAATTGTAATTAACCCTTTACACGCCAACGGTCCCATTTGGGAACATGTACATAATTACTGATATATATCTTTTTAATTTCATTGCAGAGCCTGGAACACTTCCATATGTTGCATTGGGAATCTGTGAACAGTTGAAACCTAATTTTTGCTAAAGTTCTCCTCATTTCTTGTTATTATGAATCTTGAAAAAATGTTTTTTATGATTTCTTAATTTTTTATATGCTAATGCACATCTAACATTATCGAAACCTTATTTCCATTTGGAAATACATTTTACAATAGCAGGGCCTTGAAGTGAATTCACTGAATCAGAAGTATGGTTCCATTTTATAAGTAAAAATATAAAAAGAAAACCATGTTCCCAACATGGGAACGTAGGCGGCTAACGGTAGCATTCTATACAGGTTTCTGACTGTTGAGCGCCTTTGGGCGCAACAAGTTCAAAAGCGTTGAGGCTGGTTTTGCAGCTATGCAAACGCGTCTGTGTGTCACCAGAGACAAAAATGATCAAAACTACCCAGTGAGCGATGATGAAATCTCCCATTTTTTGGGCCTAATTTTGATCAGTGGATATCATCATCTTCCGTCAATAAATAGTTACTGGTCTAAAGGCAAAGACCTATAGAAGCTCAAATATATTTCAAAGAGAGGTTCATAACTATAAATAGCTTTCTGCACATCACAGACACTCATAATCTGGCCCCATCAAAAACAAAGGGCTGCCCCTGTTCCACATGCTCTGATACCAGCGCCCTCAGTTTAGTATTTTCCGTGAAATTTTCAGGGTCGACGAGGCAATTAATGGTGCCTTACCGCGGACTACATAGTGCCAAGCAGCATCTCAAGCTCAAGTCTGTCAAATTTAGTTATGAACTATGGATCTTGTGCAGCGAGAATTGCTATCCATACAACTTTGAGATTTATAGTGGTAAAGATGACAAAAGAAAGACGCCACTTTGGACCCATGTTGTCAGCATATAGACCGGGAATTCGATCTAAGAAATGGTGATAGAACCTTTCCGCGCATGCTCTGAACATGTCTGTGATTGCTGCTGACAAATCCATGGATATGTCAATACAGGCACAAAAATGAATCATCTGCACTTCAGAAGAGAAGTGGCGCATACGCTTGTAGCGCGGAAGAGCGATAGAACAGTTCGGGGCAATCCATCTGGAACAATGACGCTATCAGTTCGATATGATGATGCAAGTCACGTTCTAGAATATTATGCAACCATGGATGGTGTGTCATATGCCTAAAAAATACGAGGTTAAGCTGCTCAAAATGCGGTAAAAAGCTTAACAAAGCAAGCACTGATGCGTACCCCTCAAAGGAATAACCCGTGAAATATAGTGACATGAACAACTTTATAAACAATATCTTCACAGTTTCCATCTTTTTATATGCTTTTTTGAATGCGCTCGTAGCACTAGTGTGTATTTGGGTTGTCTTTTTGTTCGTTCTTCATGTTTAGCAAACGTCGTTTTCTCAAATAAAGTATGTTACCCTCACTAACCCGTCTTTCACGTTCCTGTATGTTTATTCCCAAGCCGCCAGCGTTCCCATTTTGGGAACATATAAACAATCTATTAGACTATGAATATGTTTGGAAATGAGTTGAAATACATTCTAATGAGGTCAAATGAAGCTTGTATTTCGAATTTCATCAAATTCTCTGTACTATTGGCAGAGCCGCGTCTCAAGGGTTAAGTTAGAAGAATGACTGATACATTAATGATTTGTTAAGAGAAACTTGGAATTAAGACGCATAAGTGTGCTAAGGGAAGCTCAAGATATCTTCAGCAGTTTGATTTCAACTTTGTCGACGCAAAAAAATGCATTCACCTAAAGGGTTGCCGTATACATTTCCATCGTCTGCAACTTGGTCTACTTTTTCGCCTATTTTCTTAAAGCGTGGCAGAAAATAGAGATGAACGAACAA
This sequence comes from Parhyale hawaiensis, assembly GCA_001587735.2. Lineage (NCBI taxonomy): Eukaryota > Metazoa > Arthropoda > Malacostraca > Amphipoda > Hyalidae > Parhyale > Parhyale hawaiensis. The sequence goes on from LQNS02000138.1 coordinate 17,957,582, forward strand.
CAGATAAGCAAATAAATAAATCGATAAATACATATCGGTCCTTATTATATTGTAGATTTATTTAGCAATGTGAAAGTCTTTTATTACCTATTTCTTTGATTTTATCGCCGCTTGAAGTATTCACCAAGTTATCCTTCGCGTGTCAATTTGATGTAATACAGGCTTCAATGCACGACCTGAGCTCGTAACACTTCGTCCGCTTTAGTTCGTGTTATGAGATCCGCCGGTACGTATTTTTTGGTAAAAAGTAATTGAATGAAATTAATGGTTACATTAAAAGTTGATTGAATCAAAGAATGGGAGTCAGGAGACGGAGTTGAAAAACAATAGCGCCAGGAGTCGGACTCTGGCTTGAGAATCCGACTCCATATACAGAACTTTTATTCACCCCATAAACGCGTACCGTAATGTTAATTATTCTGGACGCTATCAATTGTATTTTTCTTACGAGAAATAAAAGTTTACTTTATGCGGTAATGGGTCCCAGTAGCAACCTGTTCTGTAATTTTTATGAAATTTTGGCAGGTAATAATTTACCCGCCGTTAAGCCTATCTCTCAATTATTTTCTCTCTCTCCAAGCTCATATTTTCAAGTTTACCTACTCAGCTTACCAAGGCGACCGTTTGATTGAAAGTTTTCACCTTAATGAGAGGTTGTCTCCATTTAAATAGAAATAGTAGCGCTCTCCAGTTCAAAATCTTTACCGTTCTCTAGTTGGGACAGGGCAGATCAAACGTAAGTAAATAGCCGCTCAAACCTCAATAAAGTCGATGAGTCTCAGCAAACTCCAGTACCCGCTGGGCACTATATTGCAGTAACGCAGTGCGGCTGATGGTAACCACAAGTTGTCGTGCCTTGTTTCGGCGTAGTTCCTAATGGCTCTAAACGACGACATGGCGACTGGAAAACGGCTTTTTCTCTCCCTAAGACAGCATACAGATACTATAGAGCATTCATTCTGTTGTTTCCCCACTACTAGAGCTTACCGTGCCGTACCTCTCTAGTTGAATCATGTGCTCTGGCAAAGACTCACTTTGCATTTATATTTCGCATTTATAGTTCCCGCAGCTGGCTTACTTTCGTAGCCACTCACCATGTCATGAAACTTCGCCTGCAGCTCTTCTTTAAAGACCGTCGTGTTGCCCACAGCCAAAGCCATCTTAATGCCTGCAACAGAAACATGTAAATATAAGCTTGGAGGGAAAATTAGGAAAATTCCTCGCTCGTCATCGCTTTCTCTTCCATTTGTTTCTTCTATACTGTAGTTGTAGTTAAATATTTTATATATACCTTAACATCATATTAGCAACATAAAAGCGTTGTGATACAAATACTGTACCCTTCAGTATCCATTCCTCCGTCTGGGAACTCAGTAGTAATAAGAAAGTGTTGTGCTACCGATTGAGCCCTGGCAAACAGCGTTGCATTGGACACAACTATCGTATCATCTACCATGGGCAAGCTGCAGATGTTAGGAACCGAGCGGCAAAGGGCCAAAATACGTGTGTTTTTTGTCGAATTACGCAATACAGTTTCGCTGTAAAACATGGTTATGCATAGCATTCTTATTTAAAACTAAAATTCTCTAAAAATCAAAATTAAAAGCCTTAACCAGGTCCTCTTAGAAAAAATGTGCTTCCAACTGCTTCAGGTTATTGAGGCGCCATCCATTAGCAAGGCAAGGGCGAGTTAAGCTAAGCCCATAAGCTTGATTTCTCATGGAATTCAAAGAGGAGCTTTAGTATCAATACTTTAGGTCTTATTGCAGGTGTGAAAAGCAACCTGATTACGCTTGAGACAGCTGGAAATTTCATTTTAAAAACGTAATCGATTTTAGGCTTATGCCTAATTTCGTTAAATTATGTTGGGTTTAGTTTAGTTTCGTCGGGTTAATCAATTGCACCTTTGAAGTCCTTCTTTGGAAATGCTTGTGCTCAGCAGACGGCAGGGTGCAGACGTGCTACTTTTGCGCTTCGAAAGTGATGAACTCACCCAGCAGTGACCCCGGCATTATCTCAGTCTCTGCTTCACTCACAGACGAGAGCCTAATATATTGGTGCATCTTAGCCTTAATATTTATCTATGTGAAAAAAAGCAACTCTGTCATAAAAAAGTACTTTAAGGAAACTCAAAAATGTTCACCTTTCACGAAAATATCCACATCTTCAGGATGGCTGAGGTAGTTGGGGTCAATCTTGGGGTGATGTTTCGGGTTAGCAGATCGCAGGGAGATGGAACCACGGCTCTTCGGCACCGTAACGTACGGGCCCATATTTAGTCCTTCTTGGCCCGCTATTGAGGAGA
>LQNS02000138.1:17996402-18051671 GCA_001587735.2 Parhyale hawaiensis
CCGATCACCCAGCCCACTCTGCCGTCACTGCACAGGCCGGTCGTCGACGCAGTCACCAAAACCTGGCAACTAGATTCCACTCTGACGTCAACCACTTGGTAACAGATAATATCATGCCATCTGAAGAGTACCGTGCAGCTATCTCTTTCCTCCATCGGGAGGCCGTGCGAGCTTCACTAGACCGTCTCTCTGTTAGCAGGGTTTCGGGCACCATTCCATCGGAGATCTCGCCTGAGGAGCCCGCTCTTCCACGCGCGGCCCGCTCTATCCTATCGCAGCTACGTTCCGGCTTTTGCTCTGTCCTGATGTCTTACCGTCATAGGGTCGGGCAAGCCGACTCAAATATCCTGCCCCGAATGACACAATGGCCCTCACACTGTGAACCACCTATTCGAATGTCCTGCCCATCCCACCACTCCCCTTCCCACGTCTCTATGGGGCAATCCTTTATCTGTACTTCACTTCCTGTGCTCTCTTCCTTCCTTTTCACCCCTTCCGCCACTTGTTCGACCTCCTCCGGAGTCTCCCCCTGCGTAACTATAACAACAACCATCTGGGGCGGCTGAAAATTTTATTAGAGATATGCTGAATGAGTCGCGTAGCGCCCATGCAGTGACCTTCAAGGAGAGCATTTCAAGCAATTCCTACGATGCACCAAATATCTTTATGGTCGTTATATCGCTTCGGGTAGAAGATTTACAAACTTCGAAACTGATATTACGGTAACATAAATTACTTCTGTTAGTACTACTTAATTAGTTATAGAAGAAGAATGTAACTAAACAATGACGTATTTATTAAATAGATTATCTGTTTAAAATATTTCTTATGCAGAGGACCTGCATCTAATGTGTTTTGGAAGAAAATCTACTTCACATGAAAATGTCAGATAAGAGGAAGACAGATAGTATGCTCTAAATAATTGAATTTTAATTGCATCGATTTTTAAACTGATCATAGCAGTGACTAAAGTAACTTGTTCCGAATCCTGATAATGTGGATTTCAGCCACATGAAACTGTTTGGCTGAACAATTGCCCAAGTAATTTCAAACCTATCCATTATAAACGTTTCATGGACGATACCTTCCTCATCTTCAACATTTTTTTCAAAAACAACTACTATCCACACCACTTTCTAGGCCACTACTGCAAACTATTTTTAGACAAACTGTTCGATCCCGGCATTACCAAACCTAGCGTTCCTAAATTAGGCTTCTTTCATTTCCTTAATTCCGTACTACAGCAATGTCATACAGTGTTAATACGATAAACTCTCAAAGAAAGTTCTCTCTAAAGCCTATCCGCAAACTAAACTTCAAATTTTTTTACAAAACACATTTACTGCAGGGTCTTACTTTAAATTTAAAGACAACCCCCACACCCCTTTTGTCAAGTGTTATCTACCGTTTTGCTTGCAGAGGCTGCAGCACCTCGCCACTGTTTATTTCAAAGCCCAGATTGATCAACATTTAGGTGTTTCTAGACGAACCGGATTACCCCTCGTAAAACCCTCACATTCAACTCAACTCCCCGTCTTCATGCAGAACAAAATAACTATTCCTTCAGTAAGAAAGACTTCTCAGCCATTGACTTTTGCACGCCAATCGAACTCACAACTTTAGAATCCCTCTATATCAATAGTACAAAAACTAGCCTAAACACAATGACCTCGGCTGTACCACTGGTCACTGTTCATAACAGATCTTCTTCCTCTGACTGTACAGGTAGCGACATCCGGACCCTCAGAGCAACTCCAGTCGTTCGCATTTTGGACTACATACCAACAACACATTAGGTACAGGTCCTCTATATAAGAAAAGGAATGTCCGAATGAAGACGCGATCTGTTAGTATGCATTTGCATGTGCTTGCAAGTGCTTAAAAAGTTCTTTGTGATATCCGGCTCTGTTTTCATGTCAACGTGTGTTGTTGTAAGAAAAACAAAACGCACTCATATTTTTACCTATAAATAAGTACTAAATCAAGTATTCTTCGCTTGCTCAACTCAACAGTATTATTTAAGAAGTTCGCTTCATTCATGAAAGGTTTCAGAATGTTTTACAAATAAATTAAACTAAATCCCCATCCAATGGTAATAGATCGTGTAATTCAAGTATTCATAGAATATTGTTATGTATGCTCTCTACACACATTTTTGCTACTGAAAGTATCTTCAGATATTATAATTTTGTTTATCGATATGAGAGGGTTGTTTCATTTCTGAATATTTCATCCAGGGAGTTCGCAAGATTTGTATATATTCGTAAACCAATTGATGCATATTTCTGACATGATGCCAACTATTAGATATCATTGTATAGAGTAGTTTTTATAAAATATAAGCACTTCTTTTTACCACACTTAAAGGATTGAACCTTTATCCAAGAGCTTGTCAAGGCAGTAAGTAATTTAACCTTCAAGTTTATCTTTGTGTCAATACAGGGTTAGAATTATTTTAGTTTAAGTCGCTGCAGGGTCTGAATTATTTAAGTAAACTATCCAATTCAAGCTTCAGAGTAAGTCAGGGTCCAGTTTACGTTTTAGATCAAATCCAGCTTAGGTTTCCCTCAATATCCAGCAACCAGATTCTCTTTTTATCGTACTTTCATCAGAAAGAAACGAAGTTATGCCCATATGCTGGTATCACTTAGTCATATGCTCCTGTCACTCAACCATCAACTTCTGTAAGAACAGCTGCGGCTGTTACCGTACGTTTTGCCATAATTGACAGAAAGTTCCACAATCTCTCAAGAACAATTTCTTCTCACTTTCCATGCTCATCCCTCACGTAATTGTCGTCTCCATCGTCTGGAATCGAGCGTTGCTTCCACCGTCTTAATTGAACGCTTTATGACCAACTGCTCTGTATTCTAATTCTGAACTGTCGCTCATAGACAAAAGTTGACCTGCAGACCACAATATTACCTAGTCCGGGGCAAAGGCCGCGTGCGTGCCTAGACGTCGGTCGTCTGCTTTCATTATCAGTTGTTCAACTTCAGTTCATGTTTCCCCCAGCTTTGCAGTTAGTAATATCACTACTTAGCAAGTAGTGCAGCTGACTTGTATAACTTAGTACATGCTCTGTGAAAGTGCAAAAAAGCACTATAGATAGCAATACTGCCATGTTTATCTGCTTGTTTAATTACTGAAGGCTTAATTTTCTTCACGCTTAAAGCGCATGCAAGGGTTTCACTCATGGTCAGTCTCTTTGTTTGTTGGGTGCAGCTGAGGAATGAGACATTTTTCTGGCTACAGTGGTTACCTAATTCGAAGGTTGATGCTATTTTAGTGGTTAGTTTAGGGATCATGAGAGGCAGATGGAAATGTTCTGTAGTATAGCACGGTCAGCAGTACTCATCTCTGTCGATGTTTGACATCGGAGATGAACCTGGCATGTGCATGGCAGCCTCTGTAGCAGATTCACACCCATGGGCATGTTGAAGGAAAAGCAGTGAATAGAATTCCTTTACATACGATCAGAATGGTTATATAAGTACGGTGAGTCAAACACTGCCCGGTTGACCGACTGTGAAAGGATACGGTAGTAATAAGAAATATACACCACCGTACTCGTTATTGAGTTTGTAGTCTGGAAACGATATGCCACTGCAGTCTTCACCCGTGACAAGTAACCTTACCTTACCGACCTTGATTACCTTGATGATATTTCGGACGAGGTCCAGGTGGCGTTATGCACGCCACCCATCTTGCGTAGAGATGATTCTGCAGTCCGTAACCAGCGGGATGGCTAACTGCGAGTTATCCCCACAGTTTACGTAGCCGCTTACGATAGGTTTATCTGGCACTGTCAGTAGTTGTGCGTCCAGTAAGTTTTTAAATTTCGCTGTCTCTGTGCCGGGGACAATTTGGATGTGATGTGGCATTTTGATGAATAATCTCGTCCTCCGAACCGCGAAACTATTAGAATACTTTGTGGCCATTGCGTCACCACCAGTTTTGATCGGAATTCGCACTTCACAAGTGCGACCAATACGGTTTGAATGTCTGGTCTGGATTCGCTCATTGACGTTGACAGGAATTCCTTCTAGAAGTTTTCAAATATATATGATCGTAAAGCACTCGAATCTCCTTAAAATTGAGTACATTTGAAGTTGAACAAGTCTTTCGTGATGGTTTAAATCTTTCATGTCCCGGATTTTGGCAGTAAACAATTGCTGAATATCCTCAAGGCGCTCTGAGTCTTTCCGTTTGCTCGGCATCCAGAGAGGTGAACTGTATTCAATCCTCGGCAGTATCTGTTGTTTCCATAAGGTGAGCATTGTGTCTGCCTCTCGTGAAGAGGAAATTCGAAGCACCTATCCGTTCAACTTCTTGCCTATAGTGACAACTCTAGCCACGTTCGGTTTTTCAGGAAAGCTTAGAACTATCTAAGACATTTCCACGGATGCCCATGTTGCAGAGTTTGAGTAATAATATTTCATGATCTACTTTATCGAAGGCTTTGGCAAAATATATTACGTCCACATTTTTGCCTAGTGGGTCTAGAATAAAGTCATAATGCTCAAGCAACTGCGAAGTGGTTGAACGTTTATGGCGAAAGCCATGTTGATTTGACGTAAGCAAGTTATTGCTCTCAAAATGATGTACAAGGTGTTTCCTAAAGACCCTCTCAAACGTCTTTACTACGTGGCTAGTTAGGGAGACAGGACTATAGTTGGCTGGATCCAAGCTATTTCCAGCTTTAGGAATAGGTGAAATAATTGCGTGCTAGTAGGTGAGTGGAACTACTCCATCATCTATCGATTTTCGCCACATAAAGTATAGGGGGTATGAGATGCTTAGCTTCCACATTTTAAGAATTTTTGCAGGCACATCATCTGGTCCCGGTAAGTTTGTCAATGGCTAATTCAATGCTTAGTTTTGTGAACTCCAAGTCCGTTGGGTAGTTTGTAGTTAAATCAATTATTGGGATTTCAGGATTTTGAATTTTGTCACTAAAGACTTTTTGATATTGACGGCTTAGTATTTCGCTCATTTCCTGGTCATCCTCAACAATAGATCCTGTATCATTCACCAGTGGCCCGATTTTTGATTTTACCGAAGAATGATGTGATGCAGAAGCAAAAAATTTTTGCTATTGCATTTTATTTTTTCTATAGCTTGCTTTTCTTTCTCCTGTTTTCTTCATCGTGTGATCTTGCAAGCTGACGTTTTATCTCATCTAGCTTCTTTTTGCCCTCGGTTTGTCGTTGAATTAACTCCTTTGATTTTTGGCTTTTGATGAGTTTTGCACGTTTCTTAAGTAGTCCTTTACAAAATTTGTAGTGTCGACTCTTACTAAATTTTCTTTTTGCCGGGCTAAGGTACTTCATGCACTTTTCTAATAACATGTTTTTGAATATCTCATTGATGCTTTCACTTTCTATTGAAATATTTAGAAATACGTCCCAGTTCACTGACTGCAGTTCTGCATACAAGCCGTCCCAATTTATCCCTTTATCGTGTACGTTCAAGTCCCGGAGACTGGAGATGGAGTTTGTTTGAGAATTTTTCTGCGGTCTATGAGAATCGCATTCGCCAAGCTGAGTCGTTATTTCAATAAACCTATGATCAGATAATGTTGTATCTTGAATTTCAATATCTTTAATCAATTGTGCGTTATCTACGAAGAGAAGGTCCAAGACATTTTCATTTCTCGTCGGTGACGAGATCATATGGGTCAGTGAAAATTCATCCATAATGCGCACTAGAGTGAGGGCCTGATCTTTTTCATCTCTAGTTGCCGATGATTTCCTGGATTGTAGGAAGCTTCCAGTTTCATCTGGTAATTCTGTCGTTAGCCATTTTAAGAAGGAGAAGTTGAAATCACCAGTTATACACAATCGATACTTACTCGGAACTTCTTTGTAATGTGTGTTGATCACTTGCAACATTTCAGAAAACTTTTCGGTGGTACATTTTGGCGGTCGATAGCACACGACTCATATCAATCTAAGTTTTTCAATATTGACCATAATACAATCACACACTCCATTCGAGAACTTCTGTTTTGTATGTGAACCAAGATGATCTCTTACGTATAATTCAACACCACCACTCTTCCTATTTTTTGTAATACATAGTTTTCTATTTGAACTTATGCATCGTTGACCGTATAATCTAGATGAGTCTCAGTAACGGCAAGGAGTTTAGAACTTGCATCATTCATTATATCCTGCAGTACCATTTGTTTTCTGCAAGTTCTCTTTAACAGGCCTCGTATGTTTATAACGTGGACTTTGCTATGCATTTCATCTTTATTTGATTTCAGGTCCTGGTGTTCTATTGCTGTGATAGTATGGCTGTTTATGTTTTCAGTTGTTGACGTGTTCCAGGAGAACTAGTTCAGGTGGTTCGCTTTGCCATAGCAATTTTTATTTATATCGCTGTTTTGACATTACAGGCTCAAACTTTCTCTTTCGTTGGCGCTATAAGGCATAGCAGGTCACACGTGATGGAGCTATAACTCTCTCAGGAACTGGGAATTATAGCAATCTTTTGGATTACTTTCACTGAAGTTCGTTCCCTCCCTTCCTTCCGTATAAAGAGAAAAAGCAGAGCAGTAAGCGTTCGCTGCTCTCTATTGAACGGAAGCAGTTTCCTCGCCATGTTTTCAGGATTAAAATACCGACGCCGCACCGATACAATAGAGCAGTTCCGGCGAAAGCAAGGAACTGCACAGCTTGCCTAAGGAGGGGCGGCAGGCTGCAGCGTGTCATCAGCGATGAGAGTGGATCACTCTTCCGGAATTCCGCAATACGACTATAAAATACAATGCGCCATCAGAGTAACTTATTACGGATTCCGGCAATAACATAAGCGAAGTGTTGTAGAAAATGAGACGGTAATACAAGTGCAGTAGCAGGAATTTAGGCTCAATACAGCATAATAAAAAATTAAACCCTGAATGTGTTTACTTGTTGCACGAGGCTGTCATGTACTGTAAAATAACTAGGTTGGATAGCTGGCATTGAGTCGACCAATGGGACCATTCTCAAGGAAGGTCTGAGACCCTAGGCTGCTGTTCCTCTCGAATTTTTGTCTTAACTAATGTATGTGTATAGTAAAAAAATAAAAATACTACAACATAATCATTCCACGTCATTTGAAGGACTGCAGTGAAACACACTCGATTTGATTACAAAATATCTATAGGTGCAGTTCATATAACATACACAGTATGTTGACCTGCTTGTGTACACGACTGAAGTATTTAGTAAAGAAAATATGTACATCGCTGATATAATTTAACCATAAATATAGATTATAAAATGACAGCCAAATATGTGATGCCTAAGCGGAAATAGACTAATATTACAATACCTTGGAGTTTTCATACACTTTCACAACATCTGCGAAGAAGAATCTCCAGGTTTTGGAAAAATTTGGCCTGTCGATATTCAACATTTGTTATAATGAAAAATATAATTATATACAAGGTTCTCACCTACTACAAAGTCGTAGACGTCTTCTACAGGCATCGTTCTGTTCTCGTAACTGTAAGTGCCGAGAAAAAATATGGCAACCATACGGACATAGGCCATGATGACGGATATGAAGCCGTTCATGTCTGCAAAGGAAGCAAAGTGACATTTAAAAAATTCATTACTGTAGTTCTTTTCTTTACACCTAGGTATCATTTTTTTCATTTGAATGTCGCTTTCATAAGAAAAGAACTATTTCAAACATGACCAACTCATCACCGAAAGTATTAAGAGTTCAAGTTTCCATGTATGTACCAAATCACGGAGGAAAAGTCGCTAGTGAAGTTTCATCTCAATCGCCTTATGGGACAGTTATCAATTTGCACGACTAACGCGTTGGATAGTGCGAGTCGTGATATAACCTACCACATGGAGCTATGAAATATTGTTTGTGAAAGCTCGGTATTGTACGCACATTATTCAAGGTAACGGGGAGCTGGATAATTACGAAGTAAGTGATAACCGTTTTTATACGTTACAGTCGATTACGCTTATCAGGACAACAGGTTGAAACGACCAGCAGCATAACGCAACCAATTCTCATGAAACGGAATGAAGCGTTATGCAGCATGTACACACTAGCTTCGTTTATTGTGGACAACGTTCAGCTCAAGTGGGACATTACATCGTCATTCATTTCTTTATAACCAAAGCGCAAACATTCAAATGGGAATAATTTTCAGTCTAATTTTCTTACATTATTTCATAGTAGGATGCGTTTATAATTCAAAGTACGCCAGTATATTTTTAAATTTTCCACGGTGCTGCTCTTATGTTACCAAAAAGTGGAGTTAGAATCAACTATATTTCATTACTTCATTCAAACGTTGACTTTTGAAATGCCTGCCTGTTTAGTACCAGTAAGCTATTTTTACTAGCTAACTTATCTCCGTAATTACAAACAAGAGAAAAATAATCTTGGCCAAAAAGGGGAGCCTATTAGAAATATTTTAGCTCAGACTTTTACTTCAAGTTCTTAACTTCATTTTTTATAACCAGCCGGCTACAGTGGCCACCTCAGTTGGTCCCAATGTGGTTGGATCAAGTAGAATCGACTGTGTAGATATATACCGTTGTTGAAATGTGCTCAACGCTCAGAACCTACGGAAGTGGGGTCCTGTTCACTCGTCAGAAGTATCTGTTCGTCCTTAATTACTTAGGCACAGTAACCAATCATGCTCAGAAAGTTACATATGTCTCATGACGCCGTTACAGCTTACTGTTCATAAAAAGTGTGCGTGTCTAAAATATTTCCCTCATTTATTGTAGACTCTACCTCGTTGTCATTTATCTGAAGAAAATGTATAATAACATGAACTGGACGGGGCCGCTTGTAGCCATTTTACTTCTTGCGCCCTCATCTTTTTTTAGGATGGTTTGCGACCAGATATCCAGCGGCGCTTTCAGGCTGAAAATCTTTACCCAAATCCCGTCGCTCTATCAGTTTAAACAGCTGTTTCCTAGTTATTGTAGAGCAGTAAACAGCTGTTACCTAGTTATTGTAGAGCAGTAAACAGCTGTTACCTAGTTATTGTAGAGCAGTGACAGGAAATGGCGGCCTTGCTGCCGGGTTGTAATTCAGATTAGCTACATCGTTAGTGTAACGACTGAAAGGGGCGCAGGGCCGCTGATCGTATACAGTGCCTACAATAAATATATGAGGACCACTTGACGTATAGCCTGCTATAAAGGGCCGAAGGGGGGGGGGGAGAGGGAAGCTGGAAAGAATCAATTGCTGCCATAGAGCCGCGCCCTGTTCTTGTAATGACTATAAACTAACTGCACCAAAGTTGGAAAAAGTCGTCCTATAGCTACGATTACTCTGCTCCAATAAGCTATTAAAGATATTTTTTTGGTTGAATTAGAGACATAAAAATTAAATAATTATCACGTATGCAAAACCGTAAACTGTCATGAACTTACCGCTAGATAAGTTCGAAATAAAGTTGGAAATGAATATTGTAAAATACATGACGAAGATATATGGCTTCTACGTTTCGTTGGCCTCGAAGTACAATTGCAGTACAATTCCAGTCACGGAAGTACTGCAAACGAAAGTAGCAAGAAAAGGGTTGCCCTGTAAAAGAAATAATTTGTTAAATTAAGTTTTATATTAATGCAACAAAAATGAATTTTAGTCACAGAGTAACAGTTCCATTTAATATGAGCAGCCTCTTCCTTAGACATTGCTATGCTTCGCACCTACGAGAATTTGTTCTTACAGATAACAGAGTGATTACGTCATACGGTGGTGTTTCATAGTAAAAGCAATAATTATTAAGTGCATAAAAATTATACTCGTTACAAGGAAATGCAAAACAATTTTTTAACCCTTTCTTATCGTAGTACTACAATTACTTAATTTCTAAGAATGAATAAAACTTAAATTTATGTAAAGAGAAAGTTTAATTGCAATAATTTCACGAAACCTGCGCCACAGGATCGCTGGATAATAGCTAATTCTGATTTACTCCAAACACAACAGGCACCTCCGCATCCAGAATTACATCTGAACACATGCAACTTTTGCATGGATCGTCGAAACCTTAGCAAAATAAATTGAAAAGTTTAGAAGACATATTACTGGGTAAATTCCAAAAAGCATGTTTTTGTAAATATGACGTTTTGTATTAAGATATGCCTCGAAGAATATATTTAAACAATAAACTGAGTTCGAGTACTGTGCAAAATTTGAAAGATGAATTTGGAAAAACATAGCGTACTGGCAACAGATATTTAGACTAGCACCATAGGTAAGGTGCATGTAAATTAAAAGTAACCTACTTTACATATACGGACTAGCGATGCACTTCATCTCCCGATCATCAGTTTTTAAGGAAATTCAAGCTCGCCCTAAATAAACAAATCGAACTGTGTCAATGGATGAAAACAGACACCACAAAAAGTCCCAAACGCTCAACAATTTTCTATGTTGAACCAATCGAAAAGGACTGTATTTCACACTTTACGTATTCAGGATATCATTGATACACAGAGACACTGGTTTTCCCTCGGTCACCGCACACACTAAAACTTCAACATACTTCTCGGGTTACAACATTCTCACTTCAGGTACTGAAAACATCGAAAGTGTAAGCCCTCTCACAGAGTTGCCAATTTAATAAAGGGTTGACACAACAGCACAATAAACACTGGAAAAGAGGAGGCACAGCCGCCACAGATACACGCTGTGAGGCCGACCTGCGACGCCAGAGCGACGACACGCAATAGTGAGGCAGGTAGACGGAAGTCTTCTGCCTGCCGGACCGCTGCCTCAGACTTGGAGTCCAAAGCCTGCTGGACCGAAGGTCCGGAGCGCGACTCTCAGCAGGAGTACTAACTCATCTGCCGGCAAATGCCACAGCTCTACTGCCAACTTGGTGCCATTTTTTTTTTCTTTTTCGTGCTTAGGCATTTTTTTCACAGAAGAGTAGGGATATTTACCTCCGACCAGGAGGTTATGTTTTTGTCGGGCTTATCTCTTTTTGTCAGTTATTCTGCTTGTGTGTCTCTCTGTCTATCATCAAGATTAGTTAAAAAGTTATGGACAGATTTGAACAAAGTGTACAGGGGTTGTTAGGTATGTTAGGAGGAACAGATGATTAGCCTTTGGTGAGGATCGGTCCATCCGTTTGTTTGTCTGCCTCATTTTTCTCAATGCCATTACTTAAAAAGTTATGGATATATTTTTATGAATTGTACATGAGATGTTAGGTATATCACCAAGAGTAAATAACCAATTTCTGTGATGATCTGTCTGTTCATTCATTACTTTGTCGCAATTTTTAATCTTATGCTTGTTAGCGCAATAACTAAAAAAACTTGTGAATGGATCTTTGAGAAATTTATAGGAGTTGTTAGTAGCTAATGTTAAAAGAGATAAATGATGACATTTTGGTGATGATAGGTTGGTTCGTTCGTGAGTTTGGCTAATGTTTCTCAAAATGTTTGTTAGCAGCGTAACTGAAAAAAAATTATCAATGGATCTTCAAAAAAATTACTCAAGCTGTTAACAATGTTAAAGAGCACAAATGATTAGATTTTGGTGTTGATGCAAAGAAAATCATGGTCTTAGAACCAATTTAATTTTTTGTAACTGTTGCCTTGCTTGGTGGTGGTATGCACTCTAAGAGCGCTCAATTTTTTTATCTGACATTTGAAAAATTAGGATATGCATTGGAACATTGCAGATTCGCGTGCCATGATAGTGTAGTACCTGGAAATAGGTCAAAGTGAACAAAGGAGATAGTCTGTTATAATTATCAATATACAACGTGGTTGTTATCATTGAATTTGGAAAGTATACAGAAGACGGAAACTATGGAAGAATAAAACACAGAGTGAGGTCACATGCAAACATTGCCCCGTTGTTAAGGATACGCACGTACTCTTATGGTAAACAAAAGTACATTATGGATAAAAAGACACCATTAGTAAAGGAGATGAAGAAAGGAGATACCGTTCAAGGAAACTTATTACTTCAGGCTCTACGGATAGTTACTTTATCAGCAGGAGAAAGCGTTCATAGATCATTGCTTGTAACGAAACGATTTTATCTACTGTTAAGAAAATATAGAATATGAGGCCTTTGAATAAAATGTGGGCATTTAGAAATTATTTTGCTGCAGAATAAAGTAAAAAAAAAAGACCTGATTGCCCGTGAGAACCGAGAATCGAAGGTTAAATAACTGGGATATGAATATATATGGTCATCAATAAGTAAAATATGAAAATAGATCTATCTTAATTTGTTTAAATTCAGTGAAGAATATCTAAAACAGAGTGGGAGAATAGACATGAATTACAAAGACACCTACCTCTTTGTAGTATTCATTCATTACATACCAGTTCAATTCTACTAATAAAATCCTGGAATAAATGATATGGGGTAATACAAAAAAACTTATTCCAAACCATCAAAGCAGTTTCCAACTCCATGTCGCTAGTAAAGCGAGCTAAAGTGTCAAATTTTGTAATACTTAGTGGCACGTGGGTGAAGGGAAGACATGAAGGTTATGATCGAAATCGCAGTGTGCATACAATGTTCGTCCCATGATAACAAACAACTCAAGACAACGGTGGCCTATAGGGCTAAGATGTCCGGTTGTTTTTCAAACTCTATGGAAGACGATGCTGCGCAATACGATTGCTGTCATTGTGCATTAGTCATACTATGGACGATTCCATTATATAAGCGAGATACAAAGGAAGGGTTCCGCAACGACGGAATATTGTGTAATATGGACAAGAGTTCGGGTTGCAATTCATGGACAGTCGTGATAGATCAAAATATGACACAAGAAGAGTAATTCTGAGCTATGAAACCTTCGGTGACCGCAGAAAAAGTCCTATGCATTAGTGTCACACAAATTGATAGGCTTTATTTGGCCATTAACTGTAAAATATATATTTAAGTATAATAAGTATGAGTATATAAATAAGTACTACAGAATACGATGAGAAGCACAATTAGAAATTTGGTTACCGATCTCAAAAAAATAATTTATATAAATAAGTATATATAATACTCGATAAAATAAAAGACCGTCGTCGCCTATTTTCAATAACGAGCTAAGCGTATTTTCTATTCATATGCACCAGTACTCTTTCGCTCTTTCGGTTATTCGACCAAACTCATTGCTGTGACTTGAAATTCGATAATTCAGCAAGCACAGTCAGTAGTCGATTGCCGACTACCACGAGAAGCTCGCTAAAAAGTAATGAATCGAAAGTCCACGACTAAAGTTACCGACAGGTTAAATGCCAAGTGAAACAAATCATCTCTACTTCACTCTTCGTTAGCCCAACTCTTAGCCATTTGTTTACACCATCATCACTTACTGATATAAAGTCCTTAAATTTCTAACAATAAATGTTCTGATACACTAAAGATCCGTAAAGGTTTCCTTGAAGGAACCATACCGGGCTCTTCTACAGCAAGTATCAAGGTAGGCAAGTTTTTGCCGCGTCCCATCTGCTCCACCACGAGTGATACACTTGCTGTCTGGAGACGTTTTGTGTTTTTCATGTTATTTTTTTAGAGGACAATCTATGTTCGCTCGCTGGTTCTTTAAGCAGGCAATTTTCAGTGGGACAGTACATACATTTATGAAAATATGACGAGAGTTCAAGTTAAATTTTACTGAATTCAAAACTGCTTTTGGCCAAAGTCAAAACGATGAGATGAATGTATGTCTAGAAATGTTGGAAAGGTCGACCGTGATGCACTTTGTTTATATTATAAACCACCTATTTTACGTTTTAGGCAAGTTAAATAATTTCAGACACTTTGTCAGTTGATAGAACTGCGTAAAAAATAAGATAGTGAAATTATAATTTAAGCACACTATCGCTTCTTTCACTTTTAGTTCTTCAAAAAGGTCCTTTTATTTTCCAGGGATACAGTAGCCTTTCAGATTCCAGACGACCGTCCATTTGTTGATGTCTGCGAAGACATTCCTATATAAACCTCGAGAAATGCTTCTCTATCGATACCAGGGAATTCCTTCATCCAGACAAGGGATCTCGCGATGGAAAGGTTCACCCATTAAGAGTATTGCGGTCAGGGGGTAGAGAAAATCGAGCTAGACCGGCACAAAGTGCAATTTCCACGTCTTTTAGCTAAGTTGCTGCCATCAGAGCATCAGAATGAAATGTGCGCCAAATAGCTCATGGCTCGTACACTTCGTCCTTATGAAGCAAACTAAAAAGATGGATTTGATTGTGATTAAATTCAAGAGAAGATGCTGAATTTTAAATATTAGTGCATATAAGTTGATATTAAACGTGGTTACTTCGGTTTATTTCAATCGATTGATGCACAGCTAGAAAGTGGTTAGAGTGCTGGGCTTGTTGAAAGTTCTCTTGAAGGCCAAGGAGGTGTCTAGCGGTGCTCGGGTTGCAGCGTAATCGATTCTCACATTCATATCCCATTTCGAAGGCATTGACCTCATAAGCATGAGGCACAGTCGGAAAATCATAGTTGTAACTTGAGTCGTCCGTCTTTAACGCGATACTCCGGATATTTATTTATGTGGCATAATGCAGCCATGCACTTCTCTTAGCCTCAGCTGATATTTATCTACAGCACGACTCATTATGCATGTGGACTTCTTAATCGAGTGTTCGGTCAGGCAAGACTTCATCCTTACCTTTAGATGCTTTGTGTGCATTTGAATTAGTTAAAAACGTACTGGATTCTATTACTCAAGGAGCTAGAATTGTCAAACATCCTTTTGCAAATAATAGAGTAAAATACACGATTGAGAATTTCATACATTGAAATCTTCAGAGATTTGGGATCACTATTTTATGCTAGTTGTAGTCTCCACGGTAACAGCACAGAGAGGTTTATTGGCTTTTCATGTACTAGCAGTTCACATGATGAAACAATGATAATTACTCAATTACTGAAATACATTAAAATATCTTGGGCATCCGACCCTTAGTTCCGAAAAAGTTGACTGTTGTTAGCGAGGCTCCTTGTCATATTTAATTTTACTTGTTTTCAGATAACAAACAATCGAAAAATGCTTTCATCACACCGATGGAGCGAAATTCAAGTTCTTCTTTCTTTGACCGAGTGCATAAAAACATAAAAAAGGTTTATTTCATTCATAACGTTTTATTATGTTTTGTTTCTTATTACAGCAGGCCTGCCATATTTCAACCAAGGCCGTCTGCTGAATGCTGAGGCGTTCCGCAGTCACCGCCCCAGGCTAGCCTGTGCTACACCAGTCACCAGTCGCTCGAAAATCAGGTCGCAATCGGGAACTGTTTTCTTAGAAAGTAACCTCACTTACTTCGTTTGTGGTCACGGCAAACATTATTCTCATAGCGGTCGCCCAAACAGCGCCATGATTCCTGCACTTCTTAGAAGAAAACAAATAAATTTATCAGCCAAGATAAATTATTGTCTAAATCGTGTATACGTGCGAGGAACAATAATCACGAACGCTACATGTTACATCGTTAAATGAATGCAATGATGAACTAACTTAATAGAAAGCACCTAGCAATAACAAGCTTTACAACAGCGGGCTGCTCTCGGCTTGTGTTTGACGGAGCTCCAGAAATAGAATATAGACTGATGTAGTTATCGATTGGCTTACCTAAGCTCAGGTAAACTAAGCCAACTCGATTTAATTTGTTCGTGAAGTTCGACAGGGGCATGGCCTTCGCTCCGCTGTCTCGAGTTCCAGGCATTAATCCTGCAAAGTTTTAATGCACTCCCAATAAAGTCATTTTGCAAATAGAGCTTACAGGCGTTTCAAGCGTAATCGGACTGCTGCTGACTCCTACAACACGAATCAGAGAGGCGTAACAAACATTCCCGTCGGCAGTCCCGGAGAAGTCAAGCCTAGTTCGCTCAACTTTGCCGCGCCAGTAGATGACGCCTGAACTCCTTCAGAAATTTCAGGAAATTATCTGATGCAGCCTACTATAGTAATCGGATGCGTGCATTTGAAATTTATATAGAGAAGTATTTAAAGTGGTGGGTGGATCGTGACTGTAATGCTGGTATCGCTTTTTGGCGTAAGATGCCATTCATGAGTTGGAGTGGAGAGAGATAGCTTTCCAGATGTTGTGTGCTTCTGTGTATTGCTAAGGATGCAAGGGATAAAAATATGGTGTCGACTGGCTATGCGATCTGCCAAATAGCCTCCGCTTGTAGCACTTCGGCCGGTGTCCACATAAATTTGCACCATTCATATTCGTCCTGCTATAAAAAACCCTTAGTTTACAGTCAAGTTCGGTGCAGTTGTATAGGGCGTTATGCTCGAGAAAATGATTTTATTGGGATTTTCCTTTTCCGAAGTTATAAAAAACAGCGTTACAGGCAACTAGCAAGTCGGTTAATTAGGGTTCAGTCATAGGCAAGACTACCTTAAACTCGCCGACATTATACGTAATTTCATTTACTAATTTCTTACAATTTCGCAAAGACATTTTCACTGCGATGAATTCATCACGTGCGGGGCATTGGCTTAGGAAGTGCAGTAACATCAAAGCCAAAAGTGTCACAGAACAGTCTTCGACCACATTCTTGCGGAGTAGAATGTGAAAGATCAGTTCATCAGCCGGAGTATGAAAATAGTTGAAACTGGCAGCGAATGAGACGGACTTGTATACTCAAGCGCATAACTACGCAATAATAACTAGTGAGAACTCTGAGTAGCCAAGCACCTCTGCCAAGAAAGGCAACGGCAATGGAAAATTATATTGATTCTGAAACTATGATTTTCTTCGTATCAACTCCAAAATCTAATCATTGTATCTTTTTGTCTTAGTATTACATTTCCTGTAATTTTCTTCAAGATCCGTAAATAACTTCTTGAGTTATGCTAATAACAAACATTATGACAACTATAAGTCAAACACACAAAGCGACCAACCGATCATCACCAAAATTTAATCATACATGTCTTTTAACATTAACAACAATTCCTGTAAATTTCACTAAGATCCATTTATAACTTTTTGAGTTATTGTGGTAACAAGCACAAAATCAAACATAGCGACAAACAAACGAAACAACAAACAGATCATCCCAAAAATTTGGTCATTTACTCTTCGTACTACGCCTAACAACTCATATGAGTTTCATGGAAATCCGTCCATTACTTTTAGAGTTATGGCCTTAAGAAAAAAATAGGCACATAAATAAATAGACAGATGATTGGGTTTTCACCAAAAGATAATCATTTTTTGTTCTGTTAACATGTCTAACAATCCCTGTAAAATTTGTAAATATCCGTTCCTAACTTTTTTAGTAAACAGACAAAGAGACAGGCAGACAAGCACGACAAAACATAACATCCTCGGCGGAGGTAATACTAATAACGACAATAATATAAAGTCGATTTGTAGTCCTCTTAAAATAGAAAAAAACGTCACTGCGAAATCGGCTAACTCAAAATTTTGGAGTAATGCTTGAAATTCGTCTGTCGCAGCTCGGGAAAACTGAAGAAAAAGTGATGGCTACTCGAATTGGGGTATCTTCTGGACTCGAAAGACCGTGCAACTAAGCCAAGGCCTTTGTTTCATTATAAGGCTGCAATGTTGTGCTGCAAAAGTTGCTGATCCTCTTGTATTCCTACGTGGATAAATATTTTCCGTGAAATAGCTCCCCCTGGTACCTAAAGGGTTACTCCTATCTTGCTTAGTCGGTACCATTTTGCTACAAGGGTCTCTTCTCTGTATTATTGTGAAGGCAAGACTGCGATTAAATAACTCAGTTTGACTGAAGTAGGGCTTGAGTGTCATTCATTGGGATAGTTTTGTAGCGATCGCTAATCTCATTAGTTTTAACATGTCCGGTACTTGAGACACAATCATTGGGTGTGCCTCTTTTAATCAGGCAAATCTGAACTTCGCTCTAAAGTAGCAAAAGTAACACTTGTGAGTGAGGTTCTGGATCGGTGGCTAATGAAACTAGATAACTTCGGTAAAATCCCTACAATCGCAGACGGATTTATTTGATTAATCGTTCAGTATCGAAACTCCAGTCAAACAAGAGTCTACTTGAAACATATCCTCTTGTAAAAGACACTTCACTTGTCATAATAGCTTATTTAGGTATAATTTAATTTAAAACTAAAAAACTCTGACAATACTTTTAGACTGGCTGTACAAAATGCTGTCAGGAATTTCAAAGAAAGAAACAATACTCTTGTTACCTCCTCCAAGGAGGTTATATTTTTGTCGTGTTTGTCTTTCTGTTTATTTGTCTGTCTGTCACCAAGACAACTCAAAAAGTTAATAACCGATTTGGACGAAATTCACAGGGATTGTTAGGTATGTTATGTGGAACAGATGATTAACTTTTGGTGAAGATATGTCCATCCGTTTGTTTGTTGGTTTGTACGTCTGCCTGATTTTTCTCAATGCCATAACTCAAAAAATTATGGGTGGATTTTGATGAAATTAACGTGAGTTGTTAGGTATATAACAAAGAGTAAATGATCAAATTTTGGCAATGGTCCGTTAGTTCGTTCGTTCGTTCGTTTGTCACCTGTTTTTAATTTTATGCTTGTTAGCACAATAACTCGAAAAATAATGAATGATCTTTATGAAATTCATAGGAGTTATTAGTAATGTTAAAAGAATAAATGATTAAATTTTGGTGCAGATCAGTTGGTTCGTTTGTATGTTTGACTCATGTTTGTTATGACGTTTGTTAGCAGTATATCTCAAAAAGTTATGAACGGATCTTCAAGAAAATTGCACAAGCTGTTATTACTATCAAAAGGCACAAATGATCAGATTTTGGAGTTTATGCAAAGACAATTGTGGATTCAGAGCCAATTTGAATTTTTTGCTACCATTGCCTGAGCTGTCGGAGGTATGCGCTCTCAGAGTGCTCTAGTTTTGGATATAACGATCGACACTTAGAGCAACTAGCACTATCGTCAGCGCAGCGAAAGAGCCTGGATACGCCTCAGCACCCATGAAATTATTAGCCTCTATTACAGCCACTGAAAGGCGTCTTCCATTTCCGCACCGCAATCAAACAGAGTTAATCTGCACATCTATGGCTTGCTGATTGTCTCAAGCGTGATAGTTGGCGCTGTCACCGGCTGAAACTCGATTTCAAATTCTGAATGAAATTTCACAATGACGTTTCTGACGAGTTAACCCTTTCGTTGTCGAAAACTATGCTCGTGCTATGAGGTTCTAGAAGCAGCTCATAACAGATACTCTCATTGCAGTCACTTGAGCTCCACCTCCCGTTTTATTCAGTCGTAAATAAAATACAAGCACTGACTTCAGACGGGTTGTAAAATATACTGTCCAAACTTCCAGAGCGAGAAACAATTAACGCGCTGGTTTCAATAATGAAAATTTTGACGCGGGAATTGGAGTTCCCGTGGGGAAGGAAAGGGTTTTAATGTAAAACGGATAACATCATATAGCTTGCAGTGAGTGAGACGGAAACTCTGAACAGAAATGCTGCTCGACTGCTGGGCAAGCTATTTTTGTCGTCTATGTCCATCTTGCACAAGAAGAGTGTGACGTCACTGGCTTGCGATGGTTGTTAATGCAGCTGAGCGTATGCGGCCTCGTCCATGTGCACGTCCTTACAATGCAAAACTTGTCTGCTTCGATCCACTTCCTATATTGCACCGACTCTTTATATAGATTTGCATACATCTAATATCACGGGATATACGATGGATGCAACAAACTACATTTTTCACCACTGTTGCTGTTGAATTCATCTATGTACTATTTTTCTTTTTTAATAGTCTCACATGTATTTAATACAGTGGCTTTTGTCTGTCATTTGTTTTTTTGTCTTTTCCCATGCATCTGCCTTTAGTGAAGCTCAGTTTAATTACAGAGAAGGTGCACGATCCCTGCAGTAGTAGGCAAAAGGTTCACAACAGGAAGCTATCACCCTTAAAATAACTGCACCTGCGCCGCAGTTGACGATAGATTTATGATCCCTTCCCTCTATACCTTCCATCCCACAATTGGCAAAATACTGTAACGATATCACGTAATATGTATTACATTAAATTCACAAGTGAAATTGAACAGGTACGAGCTGCATTTTTTTTAATTAGCTGAGTAAAACCGTAATGGTAAGTATCGTTACAGAGCTCAACGATATTGTATAGCTACTGCATATTGACAAGCATAACTGGAGAACAACTTAACATTTGCTAGAAGACTGGCAATTTTCTTTAAATCGCCTCATAGCGCACAGTGAGTACTATATTATGCTTGGTAAGTAGCAGTAACGTATAATATTACCTAGAATGGTATCAGTGAACGCCTTGCTTACACTAAACAATCCCACCATTAAATAATATGACCAGTAAATCTTATAGCATACATTTCAGTTGACCTCAACGCTGCTAGATAAAAGGTGCGTAAGACGGTGATGTTCGTAAAGAGATAAAGTCATTCTCTCCTACATTCCTCGAACTGGTTATAGAAATCACTCTTTTAGAGCAGTACAAGTTCCCGGGAAAGTCCGCATTCCATTGCCTGACACCGGAGTCACTAAAAGCGGATGATTATCTGCCCTGAGCCGAGCTTCAATTAGCTTGTATACAAGATTATTCACCTTTAGGTTTTAACCCTAGCTGCTTGTTAATCAGGTCAATAAAGCGTTTTATCTTTCCAGGGCTGGAGAAGCTATTAAAAGAAGAGAGATCTGTCAAATGGGATCGTAGCACGGATGTTCGTATCGCGGCGTCACACGGTGAGGGTCGAACCAGCACCTGCTATTCTTCTGATTTATGGGCCGACAGTCGCATGAAGCGGTTATTTGCTGCTCAAGTGCCGTAAATAATACTGTAAATAATATTCATTGAGCCAGTAGCTAAATAAAGTACAAATAGTGATGCATTCCTACTGGGTTGAACGAGCGTTCACGTGATATGTGCAATGCAACCACTGTTGATGATTACACGACAAGCGTTGATTTACTGCTCTGGTTGACAGTTACCATTGATGTTTCCAGCAGTGTTACTCCCCAAAATTTTATTTTTCACGCTTCAGGAGAAAAAGGTTTGCCCATAATTCATGATACTCTACTAGAGTAGTTACGCGTAATACGAAATCATCAACCGATATTGCACATATCACATCAACGCTCGATCAACCCAGCCTGACTACATCAACCTTTGTGTTTTATTTTATTACTAGTTCTGTTAAAATTATTCCTAGTGCCATTCAAGAGAATTGATGAGTAAATAACCAGTTCTTGCGTCACCTAAATATTACGAGTATTTTTTTACAGAAATAACACCATTCATACCCTTCCCAATGGCTACAATACGCTTTGAAGGATTTAGGTAATAAAACCCTATGGTGTATGATTCATGTCGCATTTATTTACACAATATTTGGATGAATGAGTGACGTTTTACATAGTAAAACTGGTAACATTGAATGAAATGAGGGAGCGAGTTTTTTATACAGCAGTTTAAGATACTAAAGAAAAGTACTACAATCGAACAGAGAATTTAATAACCAAAGCCACTGCCACTAGTAAGTGAGATAATAGCCAAGATAAGCATTTGTATTATTCAATATATATATATATACATGAGCTATATCTTCCTGCCTATAAGCTTATAAGATATATTATGTAGTATAATAATGCTCGTACAACTATATGAATATTTAACTCACGTTTGAAAATACTTATTATCACCAGAGGCAACACTCGATGTGTCGTCAACCTGAAACGGGCCACCCGAATTTTTCGCACAGCCCAAATTGCTGGTATGTGTTAAATTCACTGGAACACTGAAGTCATAGACATATTCTATGTATCTATCATGTTTATTAGGAGTAAAACTCATCGACATTGATGCCATACTGTCGAAAACTAGTAAATAGTATAACCGTGCTTACAATGGGAGATGACTTTGATATCATTAATAGAAATCAAGCCAGATTATGATTAGCATGCCAGTCTTCCTTGATGAGGTCGGCCCCCTTCTCTCCGATCATGATACAGGCAGCGTTGGTGTTGCCCGCAGGTATGATGGGCATGATGCTCGCGTCCACAACACGCAGTCCTGACACGCCCCGCACTCTGCAGGGAACAGAATTATATCCAATTTATACACTGTATCAATAATAAGGGTAATATTGCGGTTAGTGTAGAGTATTACGTATGTTATTACCTCTGCTATGAAGGTTATGTTTTTGCAGAGTCTGGCTATTTGTCTGTCATCAACATAACTGAAGAAGTTATGAACGGAACTTTACGACATTTACAGGGAATGTTAGGCATGTGAAGTATAGCAGATGATTAATTTTTGGTGAAGATCCGGTCAATCATTTGTATGTTTGTTTCTCTTCTTAGTACTATAACTCAAAGAGTTATGAACGTATTCTTATTCAATTTACTTGAGTTGTTAGAAATATTACAAGGAGTATATGACAAATTTTTGTATTTATTTTAAGTACTGTATTTATTTGTATGTTATGTTTGCTAGCAAAATAACTCGAAAATTTATGTCCGGATTTTAATAAAATTTACACGAGTCATTAGGTATATAACGAAAAGTATATGATCATATTGTCGTAATGATCGACTGATTTGCTAGTGTGTTTGACTACTGTTTATCAGCAACATAACTCGAACAGTTCTGAACGGATCTTCAAGAAAATTGCAGAACCTGTTATTACTGCCAAAAAGCACAAATAACCATATTTTGGTACTGATACAAAGCAATTCCTCGTGCCATAGCATATATGACTTTTTCATTTACGTCGCTTTGCTTGACGGAGGTATGCGGTCTCAGAATACTCTAGTTTAAAACTGAAATGGCTACCTTGAGTTCAATGAACGCATCTAAGGCAAAGACACAACACCGCATCTGCATGCGCTGCGACGCTATCAATATCAGGATAATAAATATTGTAAAACTTATTCTTATAACGTACGGCAGCTAATTGCATTTTACTATTTACTATATTTTTGCTATATCGGTAACGCTTTCTAATGTCATTAAAAAATCTTTTCAAAATATGACCCTTTCCCTTTGTTAGAAAGTCAAAGTGCTCCCGCGCTCATAATAGAGAAAACTTGGCACTCCATTACTTATGACATATTTCTACAGCGAATTTCAGAAAATGAGTGCCAAAAATCGGTGGTTACGTTTCACAATCTTATACAGTAGAGTAAAAACACAAATATCGACTCAGAAAGTACCTTAGTCTGGAATCGACGACCGCCATGGGATCGGTAGAGACGCCCATTTTACAGGTGCCGACAGGATGGTAGTTGGTGGAGGCCATGTGCCGGGC
Source organism: Parhyale hawaiensis (assembly GCA_001587735.2). Classification (NCBI taxonomy): domain Eukaryota; kingdom Metazoa; phylum Arthropoda; class Malacostraca; order Amphipoda; family Hyalidae; genus Parhyale; species Parhyale hawaiensis. The sequence goes on from LQNS02000138.1 coordinate 18,019,664, forward strand.
GAAGCATATCCAGTACTCGTCCGATCCATACACTTCATTGTGGCAACCTGGCAGAGGCTGCAGTAAAAATAGTTCCATGTTGCAATGATAATTCAACTTGCTGTAGACGTTTGTCTTACAAGCGGCTCCCAAAAACAAATTGTAGCCAATCTGAGCCACTACATTCATAAAGTTTTAATGTTGCTGATGCTATTGTTATTTCATTTTTTAGAAAAAATGCACTCGTACAGTTACAGGAATGTTTATAATTAAGACACACGCAGTAGATATTGCTCCTTTCCTACTAAGAGCAATGCTCGTGCGTGAAACTTCATGAAGAAGTGAACATGCGTATTTGAGTCCATCTAAAAAGTGACAGGAGACGCCATTGAAAATTATATGGTAAGTATTTTTGTTCTTATATGGATTTATTTGATACCATCGTTGCAAATTCAATACCCTAACTTGAGCTTTTATGAAGCACTGGAAATCGTATTTTAGTAAAGTCCCGACTCGAAGAGTGTCTCAAACTTTGGCGGCCCTATAGATATTTTGGACGCCCTCAGAAAGTTCGAGCAGGTGGGAAATAAGGCAACTGAAAAACTATATTGTTATATTACGAGCATATAAAAACTACATAGGCTACCCATGTACTATTTTTGGAGAAGCACTAAATTTTTCACATGTACGCATGACCAGTGCTTCTGTAGTACATAGCACTACTTACCAACAACCCATTGACTACCTGTGACCCAATTGAATCAACAGCTCGCTAGACCTGACGGTGCACTAGTGTGTATGGGAGCCTAGGGCGATTGCGACGGTCAAAAACGAGAGGTAGCATCGAAAGTGTGCTCATACATTTAAATAAAAAACGGACCTATTTAACGTTTCACATTTTTGTATTTATTCGTTGTACAAAGTACTGATGAGGCGAATATCCGCATCTGCATCCGTGGATACCCGCACTTTTTTGAACATCCGCATCTGCGGATGTTGAGATGACAACATCTGCAATAGCATCTGCTGCGGATGTCAGAGCTGTAAAATCCGCTAAAAGATCCGCAGCAAAGGAGGCGCGGATGTGTGAGTTTCTCACTATAAACTAAACTCATCCACAGAGCCGAAAACTGCAGATTCTCATTTGGACTGAAATGTGTGCAAGCGCTGTCCCTGTCAACAAAGCACCATGTATTTTTTTTTTTTTCATAAGTGTTGTACAAACTGCCGTCGTGAGAGGGTGTGTGTGTGTGTGTTTGTGACGGGCGAATATCCGCATTCACGGACATTCGCACCTTTTTTGAGCATCCGCATCTGCATCCGCATATATCGAAATAGTAATATTCCCATTCGCAGATGTCACAACTGTAAAATCCGCTCCAAGATCCGCATCCGCGAATGTCCAAAAAATGGCATCCGACCCATCACTCGTACAAAGTATTCACATAATCCTTATGAAGCAATAGAAGGCAAGACAAACATCAAGACTGTCACCTAAAAATTAGGATTGAAACGTAAACTATCAACAGAACGTGTCTTGTTATGTTCCGGAGGATCCATAAACTTCTTTTAAAAAATGGTAATTAATTGTGCGGCGTTACAGTAGACGATGAGACCGGCATTCTTTAATTCCATAGAGAAAATGAAGGCCCGAGGAATATTAAGAATGACCAGTAAAATTTGACAATTTTCATAGTGCAAAGTATCTCATTTTGTATAATGTTCGTAAATATATGCTTACCTGTATCAATCTTAGCTGTACACAATCCAAGAATGGAACCGGGCGTCAAAGATATTTACAAAGCCTCTATACTCGCCGGGAGAACTTACCTTATCGTAAAACTTGGCACCGAGTTCTTTCATTGCTGTTGTGTTGCCAATTTGCAATGCAAATCTTAGCCCTGGAAGACAAATTGTCTTTGTTTCAGGTTATCGATCTCCACTAGACGATAGACAATACTGAGAGATTTCGTGACGTATCTTAACCAAAGTTCAACTAGAAAAGCTGAAGTGTTGATTATTATACATGAACGATGTAATTGCAGACCATATAAGTGCAACCTAGAGCTTGTAGCTCTTATTTTAAAATTGACATCAGCTAAAAGGTAGAAAACATTACATGTTTTTCATTGGAAACATCTGAGTCGTGTACAAACAAATATCCATACCCAGTTCAGTAACATTAACGTAAGCACGACCCAAACGAAAACGCTTTGTATTTTCTTTTTAATAGAGTTTGCAGCAAACTAAGAAATCTTTTCCTGTCATCAGTGATGTGTATTATACACAAATTGGGTGAAATAACTGCTGTCTTAGTACTACTATTATCGTCCGAGAATTTCAACTGTAGTACTAGAGGTAATTACCAAGTTCTAATTACCGACCTTTCACAAAAACTTTTTCATCCTCAGGGTGACTGAGGAAATTCGGATCGATGAGCGGGTCTGCGTAGGGACTTTTGGACCTGAGCGTTACAGACCCTCGGCTTTTTGGGACAGCCAGCATGGGGCCGATGTTGAAACCAGTCTTGCCGTACAGGGGCTCGAAATATTCCCTGTAGAACTGCAGAAAATAGTATGTTACTTTACTCACTATATAAATAAAACATCGTAGTTTGTTTTGAATTGGAGTATAAGAAGAACACTACTAACACTGGTCTCAAATATAATAGTAGGCAGCTACCTTATTGCCTCAAATAATAATTATGTTTATCATAAGAGAAGCATCGTATGGAAGAAATATCGTACCAACAGCATCGTTAGAAGCAAGCAAAGGTGATTCGCTGATACGGAGTTAATAGGTTAATACGCATGTTTCTCATTACAGTAAATGTGTGACCACCTTCAGCAAATATGGCAATCTCTATTTCTATCATTTGAAACAAATGTGATATAAATGCCGAAATAGTCCAACAAAATATAGACAAGGTAGGTAGAAGAATAAATTTGTAATTATTGTACATCGAAAATTCATATTAAAAATGTCTATTCTTCAACCTATAAAAGCAAGATTACATGTATTCCAATCAATGTATATATATAAGTTTCTTGGATATCGATCTTATGGTCAGATATGTAAATACAAAGGATGCCAAGGTACTGCCACAGGTAGATGAATATATAGTACGTGTCTGCGAGATCAGCTCTGTAAGTTGTGAAAGCATTACTGCTCACTGAAGCATCTATTACATTATGATTATCGAATGCGATTCATAAAAGTACGGTGTTAGTCAGAGCCTGGCACGATGGCCATCGGCGATTATACGATTGCGATGGTGTGTACACCATCGCCATCGAAAAAACTACGATGTTACAATGGAACGTCGCAAAAATCCATCGGCGATAGCGATAGTCCGATGGAAATCGTATCAAACTATCGGCGATGGCCATTTTCTACATCGGCGATGGTGTTATGAGGAAGAAATGGTCCGATGAAATGGCTGAACATCCCATCGGCGATGGCATACGATGGGCATCGTCATCGGTTGTACTTCCAATGCCGATCGATGAAATGAGGCTAAAACTACAGAAAAACAGACTTACGAGTTTGAAACATTCATTTTTCTAGTAACATTAAAACAAAGAGGGGGTTACAAAGTTTATTTCAATACATTTCCCAGATCTAACAATGTCAATTATTAACCTGGGCTTTACTTTTGGCACCGTTTATCAACTAATCTCAATAGTATTACTGGTTTGAAAATCTCACACAGGCCGAGGTCATAAGAGATGCTGCTTCTATTCGATGTTTGTGGTCTGAGATGTTTGCATTTTTAAAATATGTTAAAACGATGGTCCATCGCCGATTGTGACGCCCTACGATGGTCCATCGCCGATTGTGACGCCCTACAATGGCCATCGCCGACGTTTATTTCATCGTAGGTCATCGCAAATGAAAATTGGCGCTTTTTGGTTGCAATGCCGATGGAGCGATGGTCATCGTACCATCGTAACATAATCGGAGATGCCGACCTCTGGTGTTAGTGAACTCTGATGTCATATATCGCCGTAAATTCCTCTTACTGAGAATATAAACTTGATCCAGCATACGTGGGATCCTACAGTGAGGCTGAACGTTTTACAGTATATGTAGCCTATCAAATTCAACAATAAAAATTTGCTCCGTAACCATCCTTCGAACCGCTTCAGAAATTTTATACGTAGGACGTTCAAAGAGTTTTGGCCACAGGAAAACAGAAGCAAAATTAATAGAAGTACACGTATGCTGAGACTTAAACTCCTTAAGTACATCCTCTTCCAAGGTTTAAGCACATCTGCAGCAGTGTCATCCACTTTACAAAACACTCAGAGTACTTAAAAGCAGGTATACTTTCCAGCTCTAAATTTATCCCCGCAGATCCCAGCAACTTTTTCTGTCGACTGAGGAAATTACCAAAAGTCACATGATGCGAGGTTCAGACTGTAAGGTGGATGGTCATGGTCAATATAAGCTCGCTTTTCGTCACAAGTTGGCGAGTGTTGTCCGAAAACCCTGTTGGGATCAATATTTCTCAAAGGAAGCGGAGCCTTGCAAAAAGGATAAATTCAGAATTGAAAAGTATAGCCGTTCGTGAATACCCTGAATGTTTTGGCAACTGGGTCACACAGCTCCAGAAAGTCGTAAGCCTAGGATATGAGTGTGCTCAAGCAGCGAGAGGCTCAGTAAATGTGTAGGGCTACTAATTTTGGCCTAATTTTGCCAATACGTTTTGAACGTCCTACGAATATATGGCCAAAATATGTCGTATACGGTATAGCCTCAAAGCTCCCTGAATGTCAGATCCAATTCGGAATGATAGCATATGACGTCGTTCTATTTTTGCTGAAAGTGAATTTGATATTATATATGTATATATATGACACGTGGCAGCACGAACTGTCGTCAACAGTGTACCTGATCAGCATGAAACTACGTAGAGCGGATTCTTCAGGCAAATATAATGGGTATACTTTAAGACACACTGTGGAGTACATTTTTACTGAAAAAATTAGGGTAGAAACAAAGTTTCTGCCCGAGTTTCAAGCATTTTGCCCCATGCTACAATTATCACCTTTTTATCAAATCCAACGTAGGAGTAAATAAGAAGACCGCTGTCAGCCCCGGGCGTTAGACCCATGAGGATGTTCTGCACATCAGGCCACTCTGGGTCCTCGTTGAAGCCAAAGTTCATGAACGATATTCCTTCTGGTCCGTAGGGTGCTGAGAGGGGACCTTTTGGTGGAGAATATATAAAGCATATACTTAGTAGGATAAGTTGAATTACCGTAGATGAAATATTACAAGATGTTATCTACTACAACTGAAATATCCATAATTAGATCTATTACAAGCATCCAAGGGGAGAACAGTATTGTGCAGTGTAACTGTCCTATGTAGATACTGTTTTTTAATTATATATGATAACGTACGTCAATACGTTATCGTGCAAAAACTGTGGAATTTTCCTAATGCGATTTCTAAAACCTGGAAACGTACCTATACTAAACCGAGGTATCATGACCGTTGTAGGAAATGTTCTGTACTTTCGCCGAGATATCTTGTATTGTCTTGCTTTTGGCGAAAGGTGTGATAAGATGTAGGTGGTAGAAAATCTGTTATTATTAATTAAAAAAAAATATTCATCTTCGACAAGGGTAACAGAAAAATATATTGCTAGAAGGTTTATGCACTTGAATGACAAATCCCATGTACAAAAACCGTCACAGTCTAGTTGGACGAGCTAGAGTTGCGTATTTTGCTTCGACTACGCAAGCACCTCAACAGCAGCAGGGTTGCGGCACACTTGGCAACTTGCACATACATGCATTGCTAAGCTGTCAGCTGTTGTAAGAATGTGAAGGCTACAGCATTGAATACTCTAAATTAATACTTGGAGTGCTGGTAATTACGTGAACACCGTTCAACGTTACTGTCAATCAGAAGCTTTGCATCGACATGGAGATTTAACTGTTTCTGCTTAACCCTTTAGCGCACAGGTGGATCACAGCGTGCTCTTTCGAACAGCATGCGCTATTCCCACGAAAAATGATGTTTAATTCTGTCTGCTATGGGTCAAGGCTTCGCAACTTCACTTCAAAGGCAGTTTTCGCCGCAAGATTAGAATAGGGAACAGCCTAGCGTGAGAAGGGTTAGCACAGCTTGAGCAATATTTTACCGCTTTTTGATTATACCAAATAGTCTATAGCGTGCCAGCAGTGAGAACGAAAAAAAAACATAGGGTAATATTACACAAGTACCGTACAGTAACCTATTACCGAATTTGAACAAGCATATTATTTATTGTTTCCTATTGTTTTCACTTAATCTGAGGAGCTAAGAGATGGCGTTATATAATTAATTATTCGATTGCAGTACAACCAGCTATCACCATACACTGTCAAATAAAATTTATAAATTTATCCTGAGTGCACTGACATCATCTAGCAGACTCAGGTGTTGGCAGGACCGCTGCCCAGATGCTAGTACTGAACTAATGATAAGTTTGTGAATTTTTTGTACGGATAATTACATTATAGCCGCCAGCGATTGGCACGGCTACGGCGAGTTAACCTGAGCCCGATACGCTTGGCTGGTCTGAAACCTCTGAGAGGAGCTTTAGATTTAGCGCTATGGATCCTGTTGGTGGTGTTGAATGCAAGTTCTATTTTGCTTCAAAGCATCGAGCTTTTCTACTCCATGGAGGTAATCGATTTAAGTTTAAGGCCTAACGCTCAATCCATTAATTAGGGAAAAATTAACCAACCTGTTTCTTTTGAAGTTAGGAATATTTCAGCCTGCTACTTAATGGTACTACTGAATATTGCTAAACTGGCAGATTACGCGAAAACAATACGGAACTAATGAATCAAACGATCATAAGATCGTAATCCCTTGCATGCCGATCTGGATTTTCGGAACTGTGTACGTACCTGTTCTTCTTTTCCTATACTGAATGCTCGTCTTAGGGTTGATGAGGCGCCCAAAGGACCCTCCATTTGCTTTGTCAATGGTCCAAGTGAGACCAAACACGGTTGGATGGTCCTGCAAGTTCTGGCCCACACCTGGTAGGTCTGCTAATACAGGAATCTGAAAAATTATTAAATGAAAACGTGAAGCAACACATGCAGATGCTGCTGGTTGGTGGAGTTTGAAGCCGTTCATCTGAACGTAATTTACAATCCGTTGTGTTGACGTGAAAGCGGGGACGCATAGGCGATAGTATGGTGCGTATTCGCACCTCGAGAACATGTCTGTTCGGGGCCCTCAATGCCTGTCAGAGTGTTATGGCTAAGAGTGAGTTATGCTGCAAGCTGTAGGCTTCCGCGACGACTAGATGAAGTTGTACATTAGCAAAGCTTAAAGTCAACGAATCAGGTCAGTGTTGATATGCTCCTGAAGGTTCTGTTATAGGTGCGAATTATGCTCTCCAAAAAACACCCACATGTTTGGAATAAAATGGTCCCGCAACCCGGGGGGTGTTACTGAAATTTCAGCTTGCACCCATTGGGAGGCTCTGTGCAGGGTAAATGTATCATGAATTACCGATGCTGTGAAGTCCAGCCCACGATGCACATTTGTCAGGAACTTCAGGCAGGAACGTTGGCTTCAGAGGTTTGAATTACATTACTGGTGTCACCAGCAGCTCGATTACGCTTGAGACATCTCAAGATTCCACTTTATTGCGAAAGATTAAGTTTTCTGAAGTCACAGAACAGAAGTGACCGATTTTGGGTTCACTTCTGAAAATAGGTCCAATGAGGCGAAGCCAACGTACCTATCTGAATTTCCGAAGAGTGCAAGTCCAATGGGCTTAGTTTACCGCGACTGTGGTGTGCCACACAATGACACATTAACTTTAGTTTGAATTTGGTACACAGCGAACGAAAATTGCCTATCTGTGAGGGCAAAGGCTGATGCAATTAAGTTACGTAACTGAGAAATCCCTAAGAACCGCTAAAGATTGCGCCTGTCCCTTTAAGAATCGCTGTTTACGGAGCAAAGCTCACCTAGTGAGAAAACTGCAAAATGTACAAAACGTTTGCAGTACAACACACAAAATGAGCCTGAACTGGACACAGTTCTCAGGCGAGCGGTGTTTGCTAGTGTAATAACGTGGCCTTAGCTATGTAAGGAGAGTGTTTGCGCCATCGATTCTTGCGTTTTAGTTCTTACGACTCGTAACTTCTAAAGCGCCGCTGATGAACAGTTCCATACCATAAAATAGTTGTTGAAATTTTCCAAGAACTATAGAGAGAGTGGCTTCTGACAGTACTTGCAGTGTCAGTAGCCATCATCCACTATTTGAAAGAGTTACGCACATCCTGGTCTGTAAATGTACAACACATCTACATTAATAGCCACGAACCGCTACTAGCTATAGCGTGTAATCCTTTGCTTGGCCAAAGTGCTAGAACTACCTGAGTCATGTACAAGTACGTACTTGTGAAATCAAGAGACGAAGACACATGACTAGTAAACTAGTCTGCAAAACATACACAAGGTCACCTAGGACACAGCTCTGTCTGACAATGCAACTTGCTGTCCATCACGTTGTGCATACGACATTGACTGACTTCTAACAAGAATGTTTTGCAGCGTTTTTAACATGCAACGATGACATCGCTTCAGCTACTAACTTATTTAACAAATAGTGTAAAAGTAACGCCGGCTGTTTTTCGCTGCAATCTATGATAGTATTTCAAGCAGCCAGCAGTACACACGTATTATTTACAGTTAATGAACAGAGGAGTTACTATTAACAGGCAAGTACATCGTACATATCTCTGTATTGAGATAATATTGAAGAAGCCGAGTTTTAGTCAGCAAATGACCATAATGTAACGGCCGCTACAATAAGTACTACAGATATTTGCGCTGCATAGGGTTGACGGTCCGGAAATTTGGAGTCATCGCCCCACTCAGACTTGCCTCAAAGTCTTCGACCCACTCAGACTTACATCAAAGTCTTCGAGTTGTTCTTTGGGTCCAATGCCTGAGAGCATCAGGAGCTGGGGACTTTGTACAGCACCAGCGCTCAGGATAACTTCCTTGCGGGCAAAGGCGTACCGCACCTGCGTAATAATAAACAGTTGTTGTCTTTTAGATGAGGCAGCCAAAATGACACATGCAATCTTAAGAAAAACTTTTTGTATTGTACGAGAGATCAAGATGCTTGAGCACCTATTCTACACTATTATTATTATTTAATCAACTGATGTATCAATATTAGTAGTTGTTGCTAGAATATAATATCTATGAAAAGACTAAATAGCACGGAAATGTCAAGTTTTTTGATATGAAGAAAATGAAATTTTGAATACGACAGTAATTGGTTTCAACCTCAAAACATAACTTACTTTGTTATTTTTCACGTAGCGCACACCAATAGCTCTCCGTTTCTTGTTGAACAGAACCTGAGACAAAGAAGTGAATAATTACATAAAATATATTCGTATTCACTTACGAATTTTCCTTTCCGAATATTGTAATGCCAATCACAGTGGTATTGAATTATTTTTTAATTATTGAGTAAATGTACTTATAGTACGCTAGATAAGAAATCGTAGCCAATACATGATTATAGACATCCTGCTTTACCGAACTCAACTGAGATAATGCCGCTAGGCAACTCTATGACAGGATCTTTGCTAGGAAGGTTAATCGTTTTCTTAACAACAAAGTTAAAGCATAAATTATATCCTATATTGAACGCAGCGCATGTGCATCTTTGCAATTTTTCACATGCGGTAAAGATAGAAATATATTCAAATGCAAATACTGGAGTTAGAAAGTAAGTGCGAATATTCATATACAACAATGATGCAGTTCATCTAGTTTCAGCTTATATATTGGCATAGACCACACCATACATTGTCGACAGACACTGGCCCATCAGGCAGATTTCCGTCCCGCAATTGGGCCTGACTGCACGGTGCCGCATTTTCATATGTTCTCCCATTACTGTTTTCATTTGTATAGGCTATTTGACTAAATTCTTTTACATTCTGTATTGACTGGCAATCCTGTACATACTTCGAAAACTTCTATACGCTACAAATTCACTAAAATATTAAATTAAGGTTTGAAGTTGAAGTGCAATTACGTAGATCTACTGTTTATGACATCCTTTGATATTTGTAGTAGAGTAAAATCATTTCCCAATATTTAGTAAAATACACAGTCTCATGTTGTAGAACAGAAGCTTCTAAAATTCGTGGTATGCTCGATTTGTATTGAAATGCCAAGTAAACATTTAATGGGGCTGTTAACTAAAATTATTTGGTATACGCGCTTAGCGACAACCCAAAAAGTAGTAGAAGGAGTTGAGCACCGTTAGTAATTTTTTGTAGGAAGGTGGGTTGACCTAGATGTGACCATTGTCAAAACATTATAATTAGCTATCCATAAAATGACGAAGATGATTTTTGTTGTTTCTCCACAAAATAAGAGGAAGACGGAGTTGAGTCATAGTAATAATTTTTATAGGTAGTCAGGTAGATTGACTGAAATGTGATTAAACTTAGGCAACCACGAGGTGATAAAACCTAGTGATACATTAAATCAGTGTTTCCCATTGGGGGTGCATATGAACCTACGGACCCCCTGTGGTTCACGCTCGGACCCCCTAGTGCAGTGTTTCCCATTGGGGTGCATATATGAACCAACGGACCTCCTGTGGTTCATGCACGGACCCCCTACTGGTTCATGCCGTTTATCGCTTCTGTGGCAATATAACATTGTTTTTATCCCATAGATAATAATAATTAGAGAATATTTTAAGGCTATAGGAAGAAAAATATATGTTTAAATCGCTTATAATAATATTTTACATCATTTTATTGAAATTAAAAAAATCTACCCATGGTCTAGTTACCCCTAAATGCTTTTGCTCGATCACAAAAATTTAGCTTTTTCTTTTTCAAAACGCGAGAACAGCATATGCTAACCATCATTCAGCGCTAGTATAGTCATTTAGGGCGCGTGAAAATAAATTTAAGAGAGTTAAAGGTGATAACTCGGTGTATGTGAATAACGGGCTGAGCTGGGATGTCACGGGACTGTAACGTGAGTAATTTATATGTTTGGCGTATATTGTTATGCCTCTTTCGTTCTGTATTAACTGAAAACCAATAGCCTGGAAACCATCGACATCTACAATACTCATTCAGTACGAAATATACGAAGTTGATGACATTTTAATAGCGGGGGTCAGTGTGCTTCAGGGCGACTTCACAGGGGTCCGTAGAAAACTAAACTTTGGGAACCACTACATTAAATGATATAATATTGGCCATCATGAAGTGATGTAACGTAGGCACCCTTGAAGTGATGTAACGCAGGCACCCTTGAAGTGATTTAACTCAGGCAATCAAAAAATGATGCAATATAGGAATCCATGAAGTTATTTAAAGTAGGCTGCCAGAAAATGGTATTATATACATAGGCAGTTATATGAAATGATATTGACAATCTTGATGTGCAGCCTTAGATAGTTCCAGTAATGAAGGGTTGTATGACCCCTATATTGTTTTGTTTTAATATCATTTACCGGCTGCCTTGGTATCTTTATATCCTAGTTCAATATGTATTCTTAGTTTATTGCAAGCAATGTAGGATTGATGTTGTTTTAAATAATTTTTTTCAACATCACTGGGTTTTCTTACCCTCCCTTTCGTTGCGGCTATTGGGATGAGGTCTACCGAAAGCTCTACATACATCAATTTTTGAGGTTATTGCTTCAAATCCATCATTAAAAAAACTCAATTGGATGTGATATTAAAGTGCATTACATGTAGTATCTATGAACCAATTTTTTCTATAAAATTTTGATATTCCGAGAAATAATGATAAATTTTCCATTTTTCTTGGTGTCCGAAGATATGATATATTTCGCCTACTGAAGACATATGAATCTTAATTTAGATTTCCTGCAGTGCGACGCATTCTTTATGGTACAGCGAACAAGTTAATCTGTTTTTCAGGTGTCTGTGATTATTAGAACTCATTTTATTAACACTAACGCATATCGGCCTCCAGGCCCAATTGCGAGAGGCCCGATTTCAGTGTCCAGTCCATGTATGGTGTGGTCTATGCTACTGGACATCCGAAATGCTCATTTCTTGGTCAAGTCCACCAACCTTAATAACTCTAGCGTTGATGAGCATCTGCAAGTTGTCACGTGTCGGCAAGACATTCCTGAGGTATGCGTCTGCTGCACTCACCCTCACTCCGTCGTGGGAGGTAATATCGGGCGATGAAAACCCTGATGCCAACAACATAGGTTTGCAAGTGTATACGTAAATACAACTTTTTTCATATTTTCATAAATATAGAAATTCAACTTGAAAATTTACATACGATAAACAAGTATGTATTTTTTGATCAATGTAAACTGACAAAATCACAATGACATTCCTGCCAAACACTAAACATTAGCAGTAAAACACTAACACTGTGTGTACGGTAACAGTTATCCCTGTCTTACTCACACTGCGTTATTTCGCAACAAGAGCCTGTCCTTTTATATTATATTATCAGTAGGAGAACAAAACTTTGTACCAAAATAGCACAGTTCGATTTAGAGTCAGCATTTTGTCAAGATTTTCTTAAGGTAAAATCCGTGAACCATTAGTGTTGTATGACATGAGAGACTTCGATTTGACTTTTATCCACATAAAAACCAGCGTTTCCTAAGAAAGCGACGCTTTTTATATGCGACCACATTTTCTCTGTATCACAGCACAATCTCCCAAAGCAATAATCGGAAACGCACTGAACCCGGACAGGCAGCTGCGTTGCTGCGAACACACAGACTCACTGTACACATCCATATCGTTTACAATACAACCACGCTTCCCTTATGCCACAGAAGGCTGAAGTTAATAGCTTAGGAAGAACTCACCTATCTGGGACTCAGCACTGGGGTCATTCACTCGGTAACCCAATTCTTCACCAGCGCGAAGGTAAGCCTCGGTTAGCAGTGTGGGGTGTCGTCTCTTCTCTACGCTTTGGGGACCTCTGAACCCGTGGTACTGGGCTGAACAGGTGTAGAAAATATCGAAAGTGATATCAGTTATCCATGAATATCATGACACTTGAAGAGCGTCAGTATGTTATGACAGAGTTAAGGAAAACTCGCACAGGAACATCTGTTATCTGTTGACCTCGATTTGGATAAATTATTATATAGGAGTAATAGGATTGATGCTGTTATGCAAAATTTGTAGAATTCTGTATACTTGAAAGTTAGGGATAGTTGAGGTTACTGAAGAAACCATAAATGGCGAACTGATGCTCACACTGTCCGAAATAACTAATGCCTATGGGGAAACACAGCCCACAGCAGTGCACAGACTTTACGTACAAGGGTCTAAGAGGCACTGAACCCCCAATTAAGAAGACATTGCTCCCGGATTGTGGACACACGAGTAAGGAGCCCGGCACTGTTGTCAATACAGTACAGCTCCACCAGTTGGAGAAATTAATGAATTATTATTATTATTATTTTGCTGTGCTTCAGAGGACTGTACTGCACATGGCACAGTTAGCGCCTGAGCGTTATTGTTCTCGTACATTTAGCCATGTGATTGTTATATATTGTGGTTCTGGCGAGGTGGCGTTCTAATTGGAGTTCGTGTTGAGTTCGTCACTGTACTTGGTTGTGAGAGTGAACTTCAAGGCCGAGTATAGTTATCAGGCTACAGATTGGATGGTGAAGGAATGAAGTCAAGATCTTCTTGTTTATTTACATCTTATTATACAAGACTTAGAAGATATGATCCAGTGATAAGTAGCGACATGCTACTTGATAGATACAGACTATAGAATACAAGGTCTACATCTAAATAGTGTTACAAGCTGAATGCCGTAGGCAATGTTGGTACTGCAATGTCAAAGTACGGAATTAAGCTGACGTTTGATCGTGCAAGCGCCTTAAATATCTATGAATCCCGCCTTCATTAGAACACCGGTTGCTTCCGCCGGATTCGAGTCGGAAATCCGCCGGTAAATTAGTGTGCGTTTACGAGCATAACAAATATCTTCGAGACTCTGGCTACAGGCAGCTTTTACCGATGTAGGTTCCGGCGGAACGTCATTGAGAAATACCATGTCACTCAGAGGCAGTGCTGGTAAACCAGTACATTTTGTACGGTATCATAAGCGACCTTTTAAGTTCTTTATCTTAGAAGCTCTGAGCTGAAGAAGCCAGCGATGGCTACATCCGCCAGGCAGGAACTCGTGATACAAAGAATGCATCTTATACATTGAAAGTTAAGGCTAACACATTTGAATGTTATATGTGCGAAACGCGCATATGACAGTCATATCAGAGCTTATATGTAGTAGCTGTATGAATGCAAGAGGAACAACAGGAATAGACAACTTTCGTTTGTTGAGGAAAAATTCTGCCTTAGCTTGAGCAAAACTTGAAGTAACACACGCACGTGATGCATAGCTTACGTAAGTTGCTGGAGTAGTCCACTGCGTGAGCAACCTGCTCAAAATACGATCACTATTCTGTCTGCCAAGTGCCAGCATTCTGAAAATCTGCCTTTGATACTACTATAAATCGAACCTGAGCCTTACCAAGTAGGCGTTCAAGAAAATAACTCAAAAAGTGCTTCATGAAGATCACAGAGTTTTTCGAGCCGGAGTTAATGTCTTCGCCGTAACGAGTTCTTCGCGATGATGACAGTTGTTTTTGGCAAGATATTCTCAAGTATCACAGTTGCTAATGGGTTGTTATTAGCATCACAGAGCATTTTCTAGCTGCCTTACTATAATATCATGTGTACCAGTGCGTTATTACTTATAACGCCCCGTAATTTTGATAAAAGGGATACTTGTCTGGTTTTCTTTACTACTAACAAGTTTTTCATTAGCATCGCAGAAGGTCATCCAGACAAGCGTTATCAATCATAAGAACCATTTACCTGTCTCGTTGGTGACCTTGCCCCGGTAGTTCTCCAGCTTACGGAAGTACGGCAGGACGGAGTCGTAGTCCCAACCTTCATTGCCCAGCGCTGCCCAGCGGTCGAAGTCGCGGCGGTTGCCTCGCACCCACATGAGGTAGTTTATGGCAGAGGAGCCTCCGATAACTTTACCTCTCGGGTACGGATTTTCCTGGGAGGAGACATGTGTGAGCGAGAGTGCCGAAGTAGAAACTAGCTGTAAGATGAAGTTTAAGCGTGCGTTTTGTCATGAAGTATAGAATTAGGGCGTGTTTAATATGGTTATCAGTACAGTGATAGACTCTTGTGCTTCATACCGTCATGGCCCGCTCAATGCAAATAGGTCTTAAAGCTGATTGACAATATTTACAAGAAAAGTGTTTCCTGATTAGCTTAGGGACCTCGAAAAAATTGTTCGTGGTTACATTTGGAAAATGGATATAAGCAAGAAACACAAATTCGTCAGTACAGGCTGGAAGTGAGTGGTTATGTAGCACAAAATTCATGACTGCCGCCCGCAGGTGACCTACATAGGCAAGTCATGGTTTCTTGCTGATGAACGCTTTCCTCGCACCTCCATGAATTGTTTACTTGTTGTCGGAGGTTCCTACGATGATTGTAATACATTCTGTTGGAATTTTATCAACGAGCCGTAGGACTTTTGACTAATTTTGAGTGGTCCATCGGGTACGGTGTTGGGATGTGGGATGACGAAACTAGCAAATAGCGGCCTGATATTTCTGACTGAACTGGCAGTGACGGCAGAAATAAGCAATCAATAGGTTCGGTCCATCGAACAGTAGTCGGTAGAAGTAGTCTTACTGTTCCATTTACAAATTTTGAGATCTATCTCAATATTCACATAAGAGAGTTTAGCTACATAACAGTTAGTGCGTGTCAGTGTTTAACTCCTCTGTTTTTCTAGCAACGAATTTTCAAAATGAGTTAAAGTCCTGCGGTGCAGCATAATTATTAGAAAAACAGAATTATGTAGAGTAACTACTTAGAAGATGGGTGGGGAAGATCTATGCGACAGAGAACAATCAATCGGAAATTCCAAATTGAACTACATGATAAGCTTACATGGTTAGCATAATTAAACTGCGCATGCTTCTGAGGTGTAGTCTTGAACTGCCAGTTGGTGCGATGGCCGTACAACAGAAGGAAAGCTGAAAGCCCTGGCACCGACACCTCAGGTGGGGGCTGGCCCCCTGCCTCCAGCAGCAACACATTCCAGTCTGGAACTTCCGACAGGCGACCTGCCACGGCGCTACCGGCTGAGCCTGATCCCACTGCAGTGACATATTATACAGTAGTTTAAAGGTCTACCCAAGAGCAGAAAGAGCAGAAAATTGTGATTTCAGTTCTGATAAGTGACCTGCCACGGCGCTGTCGACACATTCTGGAGGGGGGTTTATTAGTATGGTTTTATGTGGCTTATTGTTTAGATATCACAACATGAATAAATATATTGCATATGACCATGTTGCTTCAGACGAATTCTGAACCCACTACAATAGCTCATTATCACCCGCAAACGAAGTGAGAGAGGTGATAATGTTTTCGTTGAAGATTTAGGTATATATGATCTAATGGGCCTGACAGAGGTACACCCCCTCTGAGAACCTCCGGCAAGGACTGGCTCTGCTTGTCACCAAGATAACTAAGTATATATAGGTACGGGTTTACTATGTATTAAAACGTCATTCGTACACTAGCAGAGCCAGTCCTTGCCTCCTATCCTACAAGGTTGGCGGGGTAAGAGCTCATTGGAAGGAGTGCTGTACTAGGGTGCTGGTCGGTGGTGGTGGGTGGCAGCATAAAAAAATTCTGGACTTTTATCTGTCGGGAAGTGGACGTGCGTTTCAACGTAGGCTTATTTTCCTTCAAAATTACACCAAACTAGCGAAAACCTATGGTGTTTTTAATACTTTTTTCACTATTTGAAGCCAACAGGCCGTTAGACGGCCTAGATTTTGGTACCTCTATCGAGACACCGGTCACTTAACAGGCCGTATAGGAATATTGTTGGCCATCTAATAGGCCGTATCAAAATATATTACTGCAAACTAGTAGATACTTGAAACTTTAGATACTTCATAAGCTAAAATGATTACCGCATTTTAGGCACGAGTTAGCTTCAACGTTAAATGCAGTGATCGCTATATAATGACCTCTGCCCAGGAGGTTATGTTTTGTCGTGTTTGTCCGACTCTTTGTTCGTCTGTTGTGTTGTTTGTCACCAAGATAACTAAAAAATATTATGAATGGATCTTAACGAAATTTACAGGGATTGATAGGCATGTTAACAGCAACAGATGATTAACTTTTGGTGAAGATCCCTTCATCCGGTGAAGATCCTTTCATTCGTTTGTTTATTTGCCTATTTTTTTTTTTTTAGTACTGTAACTCACAAAGTTATGGACAGATTTTATGAAATTGATATGAGTTGTTGCGTACATTATGACGATTAAATGACCAAATTTTTATAATGATATTGTTTGTTCCGTCGTATGTTTGCGGCTGCGGTTGATATTATGCCTGTTGGCATAATAACTCGAAAAGTTATGATTGAATCCTTACAAAATTTACAGGTATTGTCAGCAATGTTGAAAGACACGAATTAATTATTTTGGTGAAGATCTTCTGGTCTGCTTGACTAATATTTTTTAGAATGTTTGTTAGGCTCATAACTCTAAAAGTTATGAACGAATCTTCAAGAAAAATACAGAAGCTGTTATCATATCATTAGATTTTGGTGTTGATACAAAGCATATCATAGTTTCAGAAGCAGTTGCAATTTTTCATTACCATTGCTTTGCTTGGCGGAAGTATGCGCTCTCAGAGTGCTCTAGCTATTATTTACTTCTTCAATATTATTACCTCCACCAAGGAGGTTATGTTTTCGTCGTGTTTGTCTGTTTGTCTGTCTGCCTGTTAGTCTGTCTCTTTGTCTGTCTGTCACCAAGATAACTCAAAAAGTTATGAACCGATTTGGACGAAATTTACAGGGATTGATAGGTATGTTAGGAGAAACAGATGATAAACTTTTGGTGAAGATATGTCCATCCGTTTGTTTGTTTGCCTCATTTTTCTCAATATCATAACTCAAAAAAGTTATGGATGGATTTTTATGAAATTGACATGAGTTAATATGTATAAAACAAAGAGTAAATGACCAAATTTTGGTAATGATCCCTTAGTTCGTTCGTTTGTCACTGTTTATAATTTTATGCTTGTTAGCACAATAACTCAAAAAATATTGAATGGATATTTATGAAATTTATAGGGGTTATGAGTAATGTAAAAGACAAATGATTAAATTTTGGAGCAGATCGGTTCGTTTGTTTGTATGTTTGACTCATGTTTGTCATAACGTTTGTTAACAGTATAACTCAAAAAGTTATGAACGGATCATCAAGAAAATTGTACAAGCTGTTATTACTATCAAAAGGCACAAATGATTAGATTTTGGAGTTAATACAAAGAAAATTATGGTTTCAGACCAATTTGAATTTTTTGCTACCATTGCCTCGCTTGGCAGAGGTAGGCGCTCTCAGAGTGCTCTAGTTATTATTGATATTATTCATGTTTACATGGAGTTACCACAGTGGATCTTCTTCCAATAACTTCTGTCTGGCTATTACAGTGATTCCCATTGGGAGGTACGAACCCACGCACGCCCTATTGATTTACACAGGGACCCGTAAAGTGGCTCATGCGTTTGTAACTTCTATGATGATATTAATTTGCATAGTATGTATCGGACAGATGATACAGATGAATAAGTTAATGAAGTATAAGACGAAAAATGCCTGTTTTTAACAATCATTTAATCAATATTTTTCTTTAACTGAAAAGAATCTCTTACGAACATAGTTACCGCGTAATGTCACTTGTTATCGCAGAAATGTGAAATTTTTGTTAACAATAATTACTACACGAAAGACTACTGTGGACAATCTTCCTAAGCAAAGCCAAATGGATTGAGAAGAGTTAAATGTGATAATCTACTCCTTGCGATTAGCAGCGTTACCACACGAGTCATTGCATGTTTGAAGTGTTGTGCTTCTGATTCTCCTGTTAACTAAATGACATTACGTTTGACGGTATCAACATCTACTGCATAGACATTTACTCTAATCAGTTAGTGCATAATTAATCTACTAAAATTAAGGTCATTCATGGCAGGAGGAACTTGTGTTTCAAGTCGTTTTCTCTGTGGCTGAGTAGAAAATTGGAGTTAGGGTATCACTTGTCTGTTGCTATGGACATGTTAGTTTGGGCGCCGGAACTGAGCCTTCAAGGCTTGACTGTTTCGAAACTTCAGGCAGGTAAGCTGGCTTCGACCCGTTGGATTAAGCTTCAGGTATTGGCCCTTAATCGGTTACTCTTGAGACTTCGATACACTCAATCTCACGCCGTAACGAGAAGGCTCAACGTAATCGGGTTGTTTTCCATACTTTCTGTACGATTCAAAGATGAGGCTTTTGCTTGAAGTTTCGAACAAGCCAAGCCTCAAGGGCTTGAGCTCAATTGGTGACGCCCTAACTCGTCCTTCATATCCTACGCCTCCACACTGTCTATCCGCCTGAGCCGTGGTTTTGACTTTTCCGTCTAATGGAGTAACATATTACGACAGTTCAGTGCATTCCTCACTGATTACTTGACACTTAATGTTCCATCCACTGCTGTACATGTCCGATCACCCTGATGTTAGTGTTGTAGTCGAAACTGAAGTCTAACCGAGCAAGAAAGTGATTGAAGAGGGGCTCTGCTAAAACAAGATCCTCGCTGCTATGTTATTGCGTAATTGACTGAGGAATTGAGCTCGTACACTTTACACGCTCCAAGAAAGAGAGTGAGAGAGTAGTCGTACCTTAAACGTTAAATGAATGCTGCTGATGATACTCCAAATATTATATAAGCTATTTATAATGAAGGTTTCGTTGATAGTTTGCACTGTACTGACAGCAGCATAGCAAAGCTATAGCTGGAGGTTACAAATCCGTTCTCTATTTCTAATGTAAAGCATCCTTAACTAGAGAACTGCACGACTGTGTTTCCCGTTTGAGTTTTACCAATGCTCTAATTGCTTTAAACAATCACCACAAATTTAAATTTTTTGCACCCGTTTCAACCAAAGCAGTATAACCATTTTGTAAAACTACTTGAACAGCTATGCAAAACGTTTAAACTGTTCGGTCTGAAAGTCAGGACTCCTGACCCTTGTGAGCTGCAGGCCTAACACGCATGTATGACTTAAACTTTAATTCATGTGCCTCTCAGACTTAAACAGCTATGCAAAACGTTGGGACTGTTTACAGTTTAAACGTTTTGCGTACCGTAACTGTTTAAGAAGTTTTACAAAATGGTTAACTGTCATACAGGTTTGGTTTGAACGGGTGCAGAATATTTAAATTTTTGGTGATTGTTTAAAGCAATTAGAGCTTTGGTAAAACGCAATTTCGGGAAAACAGTAAGTGCCAAGACTCTACAGAAAACGTCTCAAGAAGTGCATTTCATGAAATGAAGGCGAAGTAACGGCAGTGTTTAACTGATGCGTTCATTCGCGGTAATGACAGCTTAGCAAACACGTATACGAAACCCCGTCTGTCAGTCATACGTAGTTCAGGTCTTGTGGTTCCTAAAGGTCAACAATCGAAAGTTAGAGGCGGTTCACAGAGCCATTACTTTACTTTTCAACGCGACCGCACCGGCGTGAGCTAATATCCTTCTATTTTATTGTGCGGTTGTTGTCATGAATCAAAGAGACTAATATATTTCTAGGAAAATTACAGTCCACTTTAGCGAGATATATACTCATTCGAATGTTTGTTTTCTGCTCAAGAACTTAAACCCGTGCGATAGTACCAACAATTATTATACCTCTGCTACTCAGCATGTAATTTTCTGCCCTTATAGGAATTAGCTGGTTAGAAACATTCAATGCCTCGATTTGATGCAGTAAATCAAAATCCAATCATGCTCAGTAGACACTCTCATATCTTGAGCTTGCAAAATTTTTCCTATCTCACGGCACAAGAAAGTTACATATAGAAAAATCTCAGTTGAGAACAGTTTACATTTACCTTTGAAAAGGTAACTCTAATCAAACGCCTTTTTAGATTAACCCCGAATAAGGTAAATACTGTATAAACTTACCGCTACAGAAATTTCTCTGTGTGTACGAAAAGTTTTGAAGATTGAAATTTTCTCACAAAGAGGAGACACCAAGACAAATGAAACAATCAACACGCATCACATATTAAATATACAACTAGGTGTAGCCTTGTCTTTGGGCAGGACCATTTTCGAATTAGATGCAACTGTAAAATGAGTTCCTCATTAGCCTCGGGGAGGAAAGCCACGGAAACAGCCGGCCTCAGGCATGAGTCATTCATGGGATGCAGCCCTGTTTGCAAAATTTTCTACAAATTTCTCAAATGAAACTCAATCCCAATGTCAATGGCTACAATTAAAAGGATTTTTCCGAATGATTTTCATTTAATGTTAAATTTACATGCACTTGAGTTATGTCCTTGGCCCATAATACCGTATCTGTGTCTTAGAAGACGTCACATTCACCCCCACGAGTGAGTGCGCGAGTATGGAAGAGACGATTTATGTATAAAAAGTATCTTCCAATCGCCTACTTTGAGCAGCATAATCTTATCCGCGATTAGCCTTAATTTATGAGGAATTCCAATTTTGATCGTTCTGTTCATGATTTTCATCGACTTCAGGCGTTAACGTGAAACGATCAGGCTTGAGCCAAGGAAGATGAGAGTTTACAAGGTTAACTCACGGGGAGGAGCCAAGCTGCAGTGCACCATGGGTAATGAGGCTTGTGACGCCACAAAATTCAACTACGTTAATTAGCAGCAGCTTTTTTACATTGTTTCTCCATCATTTCATTTGGGCCTCCAGAGTGTCCTACATGTTCTACAATCTTTATAAATGCCCAAAAAGATGTATCAAAGCATATACGAAGTTTTTTTAGCTTTCTGAGGGATAAAATTTTGAAAGAACGTTTATTAATAGGCTTGTAAAAGAGCAAATGAATTCAACCGACCAATGCCCGCGTGTGTCAGCAGCACTTTTGTAGTCAAGTTTATCGTCTATAAAATGCAAAGAATCAAGTGAGATTTATCGAGAGTAATATGGTATAGTGAAGATGGCATTTCATGGTTGAAAATCTTCATGTTTTCAACTTATTTTCGTCTTCTACCAATGATCTGCTATCCTGTGCGCTGATAATGATCTAGGGAACCTATCCCACAGGAGAAGAGTAGCAAAGCTACATGTATGCATGTTTTATAAGGTGTACAATAATGAGAGGCATTGGTTGTCTTCTTCTCTCCCTGCCCTCAAGGTTTTTGGGAGAGAGACTCGTGCTGCGTGCGGAGCGCACTCTTTCATTTTGGAGGCTGACGTATGTTGAACTAATCACTTCTGTCGGTGCTTCGTGCCCTGGTCGGCTAAGGTTTGGAATTTGTTGCCGGCATCGGCTTTTGGTCGTATTGGCCTGCAGGCGTTTAAGTCAGCTGTTAATGATTTTTTGCTGGATTTCCTTTAGCAGCGTTTTGGNTGTCGGTGCTTCGTGCCCTGGTCGGCTAAGGTTTGGAATTTGTTGCCGGCATCGGCTTTTGGTCGTATTGGCCTGCAGGCGTTTAAGTCAGCTGTTAATGGTTTTTGCTGGCTTTCCTTTAGCAGCGTTTTGGGCTTCCCGGTGTTGCAAGAGGCTTCATTTGGGTTGTATTACCTGTCCGTGGTAGCTCAAGCGTAAAGCTTTAATAATAATAATCCTCTATACTTTCAAACTGCTGCTACAAAAAATGGCTCTGATGTAAAAGATTAAACGCTGAGATAGAAGAACATTTTAATAAGATTTATAAGAAAAACATTAAAGGACCAGAGAGACAATTTACATTACGGCGAAGTAATATTAAAGCAAACGTCTATACATAATACGCAGAAGTCATACAATTGCTCGGTAAGATTATAAAAAAGTACCAGCTACGGTACGCTGCTCGCGTTACAGCAGTATTACAGTAGTGTCGCGTCCGACTCGCGTTAACTAACTTTCAAAAAAGTTACCTAACCGTGTTCCCTCACATAAACTGTCTTACGGAACGATATTGTTGAAACTGACGAATGTTGAATCCATAATTGTATAATTGTTCCCATGATGTTGTAGTTTTTACGATTAGGAGAGGAGGATCTGTTAACGACGCATACGCGACAGCACAGCTTAGAGACATATTTTACAGACACTGTCCGACCGGGTGTGTGCCTGTTGTGGAAGAAAACAACCTATGCAATCTGTCATTAATCTCTATGAAAACATAACCCAATTACCCAATCTGCAACCTGGTTTATTTTTCGCCCATCAATTTCCTCAAGAGCGGACACAAAATAAAGAAAGAAGTAAATAAATAAATACACGGAGCGTTTTATTATATTAGGATTATTAAAATACACCAAAATGGAGACGTGAGAAGGGAGGAAAATCGATCCATAAGGTTATCAACCTTCACACAACCAGCCCAGCACGAGAAGAAAGACAGAGAAAATAAAGATCACAGAATCACACTGTTTACTTTTTGTTTAAAGCTGCCAATGCCCGCACCAACAAAGGCAGAGCCATCAAGATTATCACAAATATTTACCCACCAAATATTTACACTTACATCTATAGCACTTGGTAATTAAGTATCATTGTACTCACCGACGATGAAGTCGTACACAGAAGATTGCAGTCGCGTATCCACTTTGAGTGACGTGTCTCCCATCAGCATGTACCCGAGCATGCGTATCATTTGGATGAAGAAGGATGCCAGTGCTACTGTCGAGCTACTTTCCATTTTTTTTTTTTTTTGATCGACAGAAATTCAATGCTTTTGTAGATGGAAGAGAAATAAGCGCTTATCACAGCGGAAATTTTAATACTACCATTATTATTTGCTTCAAGCACTCGTGGTTGATAGTATCGAACTATTCAGCTTTGTTAGTAGTAGTATGCATAACCAGCGAAAAAAAAAAGCACAAGAACAGTGTAGAAAAAATTAGCCATAGTATTGCAAAACGCTAATCACAGCTGATATCAGTTCTTTTCACACGATCCATCTATGTCCAAAACGTTCGGTCACCGTTCATTACCTCACCCGTTTGGCTAACGCCGGTAACTACGGCCGGAAAGACAGTGAAACGATGTTCCTACTAATAGTAGGAACATCTTGTTGAAAGAACATCTACAGTACATATATATACTTTTGAAGTTGAATTGCAATTTTCATGCAAATATTTCAAAGAACCACATGAGTAGCGTTGGCTGCTGGAGCCGTAGTGTGAATAATTGCAGACGAGTAACCTTGCATTATGTTCACTTACCGGCAAATGATGGCACATCAGTGATCATGTTCAATTGGATGCTGAAATGAAGCCTTCGAGGCTTAGCTTGTACGAAACTCCAGTCAGAAGCTTTGGCTTTGGCACTTCAAAACGTATTGAAAGTTTTGAACCGTTGAAAATTCCAGTTTACGGAGCAAGACTGAGTTTCTGGGAGTTTCAAGTAGGCGTCAATGTTTGAAGCTTAATTCACTGGGTCGAAGCCAGTACATCTGACTGCAGTTTCGGGCAAGTTAAGCCTCGAGTGCTTAGTTTCGGCTCCCAGTCGAACGTACCCGAACTGATATGATGAGTATAATTATGTTAGTCTAACACTAATACACAGTCGTTTAATTCGATGACAAGTGTCATTTTGTCAATAAAATTCTCATCAGATGAACAGTGTTTTAGTTAGAACATGAGATACTGCATAGTCTCATCCCTACATTAGTTCATGACTGGCAGTTATGAAGCAGATACTGCTGGCGTTCTCACAGACGGATTTTAAGCCCTAGGAAAACATTTGCTCCGTGTCATTATTATCGGTAGAATTTTAAACTACAGAGATAACAACAGTCTATGTTGTTGACTCACTTAGAGCTTCACCAAGTATCGAGAAAGGCTCTAAGCTCGGGGTAAAGTTATGCAGGAATTACTTACTCAAAAAGTGGCTTCTACGCGACAAAATATTTATAAATATTTCGGAAAGACAACAAGATAGTCGTATACAACGCTGACGTAACTTCAGTCAGATCCGGTATGGTACGTGTTTTCCTGAAAGTATGGGTTAGGTTGGTTAAGCTGCGTTACGTTAGAAGAGGCTAGGTTAGCTTAGAATTGGCTAGGTTAGCTTAGAGTAGATTAGGTTAGCTTGGCATAGGTTCAATTCTCCTAAACTTGGGGCCTAACCTACCATATATTTAGGTAGACACACACAATATACCTACATTTAAGGTAAGCCACAAAGTAGAGAGGTATGTTTCAGAGACAGCTACTGTCACACCACGATGGTGACAGTATGCGCAACTAGGCAGACATTAGCGTAATTGGTATATGGTATCAACTAACGGAAGTTCCAGGGCTGCAAGTCAGAGTGTTACAAAATCCCCAGGAGCCTCAAATCCGGGGAGAATTCTTCAAATAACTAAAAAAAGCATATGAACAGAAACTTTATGCTGACTTTAATGTCAGCAGTAACAGTTAATTGATGGTGCTATTTCAGTTATTGTGCATTGTATGCTTCCTAACTTCGTCTGCCAATTCCCTGGGTCACAAGATCTGGATAAAATTCCTAGGTGCGTCAGTTCTGGACAGAACGACGACACCGACGTGGCGCGCGCCAGAACGTCAGGTCGGGAGCCTGAAACACAGATGTCTCTACAGGAACGACGCCTCGCCAGCGACTGAGTGAACAGGAACTCCGGTGGCACGGAACCAAGCGAGGTCATTTCCAAGATGCGGCGATACGGCAAAGATTCATGCGATAAGCTTGGGCTTATACCAGATAGTTGTGATATAAGGGTAGGCTGAAAGAGGCACACGAAGAAAATGAAGGCCTGTTGATTTAATGGCGTCAACGTGGACCAAGATGCTGGAATCACTCGATTACCATTCTATATTGACTTATTTATTATTTATGCTTGTCTCTAAGGTACGGCATGATTATATATATATATATTTAAACGGCGTTCTTTAAGGTTATAAGATAGGAATAAACCACCCTTTTACTCTGAGTGTAAATTTATGGCTACATTAAATACTGATCTAACTTGTGTTAATTCTACAGGTTTTTGAAATTCAGCGATTAAATCTGATATTGTCATGAATCATGAATATTGAGTGCTATAGGCAATGAAAAGTAATATTCAAAAAATGATTCCAGAAAAACTCTGATTGTCAATGAAATAACATGGATACGGCCGTTGTGAAGGGGTTAATATTACTGTAATGCGTATAAACGATAAGTAAATAAGCCTCGTTGCCTGGTTCACGGTGACATCATTTGACACTCGATCATTTTTTCTTTGTATATCTGTCTGGTTGACGTATTGTATTTACTCCCTCGGTTCGCAGAGAAGCTCGCCCGAGCGTCTCAACGCTTCACAGAAAGCGGTTACGCAGTCTCTTCACAATAGAAATGACACCATATACAGTAGATGTGGAAAGGATAGAAACACAACGGATTCCTTCAAGATGTTCAAAGTTTGTATCCGCAATCCACATAATACACTGCTAGTGTTTTGCTGCTATCAAATTGTCCTCTTAAGGCATGAATTAGAAGATTAAACATTGCAGCTTCAGCTCTCAGCATCCACTGACGAGCGATAAAATCATTGGTAAATTTTTAAAAAGGTACAACAGCAAATTTTGATATTTTGAGGTCATATATAGGTAAATAAGCACATTTTAAGGCATTTTACTTGAATACAATTTTGGGGCTGGATCTTCGTTTTCAAGATATTTGACTTGGAAGTTCCCATTGCTTTTCTGTGGAAAAAAATAACTGGCGGCCCCAAGAAATGTAACCGAACCTAACCTTACCTAACCCTAACTTACCTTATTTAACATAACCTTACTAACCCAACCTTACTTTACCTTACCCAGCCTTACCTTACCTAACCTTACCTTACCGTACCATCCCTGATCTTACCTTACCGAACTTTACATAACTAACCTAGCCTTACCTAATCCAACTTTACCTTACCTAATCCAACTTTACCTTACCTAATCCGACCTTACCTTACCTAACCTAAACCAACCTTACCTAACGTAGCCTAACCTAAAGGTTAGGTGTCTTAGTGACGCCGGCTATTTTTTTTTTTTTTTTTAATAGAAAAACAATGGGAACTTCAAAGTCAAATATCTCGAATTAAAAAGAAAAACTGCTTATTTACGTATATATGACCTCAAAATACCAAAATTCGCTGTTGCACCTTTTGTAAAATAATACCTAATCAACTAACTCACCACCCACTATGCCCAGGCCACAAGCATATCCGTATAGTCTGCTGGGCAGAGCTGGCACTCGATATTTTTTCTGTACTGCCGGTAGCTATCGGTATTTGGGAGATAAAATCGGTCATTCGGTTGGGTATACCGTAGATTTCTAAAAAATCTACTGAATGATTCGGTATTTATTCGGTATTATTATTAAAACTTCGCGCCCAGCCCTAACGGACAGGAAGCATAATCCAAATGAAGGACTTTGAGACACCGGGAATCCCGAAACGTTGCTAAAGGATATCCATTAAAAACCCTTTACAGCTGACTTGAGCGCATGCAGGCCAAACACGACCAAATTTCGATGCCGGCAAGAAGTTCCAAACCCTAACAGACCAGGGTAAGAAGCACCGACCTAACTAATTAGTTCGGCACCTTACATACTCCAACGTGAAAGAGTGCGCAACGACCGCAGCTTTATAAAGTGTACAATAATGAGAGGCATTGGTTGTATTCTTCTGTTAAGGCCCTCTAAGTCTCTAGGAGAAATACACGTGCTGCCAGCGACTGGTGTCTCTAGGAGAAATACACGTGCTGGCAGCACGTGTATTTCTCCTAGAGACACCAGTCGCTGGCAGCACGTGTATTTCTCCTAGAGACTTAGAGGGCCTTAACAGAAGAATACAACCAATGCCTCTCATTATTGTACACGTTATAAAGCATACATAGCTCTGCAACTCTTCTCCTGTGGGACAGGTTCACCAGAACATTATCTGCGCACAGCCTGGTGGCCGAACTAACAAGTCGGTCAAACAGACGTGACTGTCAGCAGCTGAAGCCAAGATCGGGGAGCAATACTCCAACACAGGCAGCAAAAAAGCATAAAAGCATCTGCGGACTACCTCACTGTCACCAAACACAGAATTCACCTTACGCAGGAGCCCAATCTTACTGGAAGCACGTGGCACCAGTCGCCTAATATGCGGCTCAGATGTATGCTTCTCATCAAAGCAAAGTATCATCTATCTCCAGACGTGGATGCTGCTGTACAGGTGTCCGAGACCGACTGATAATCATCGACTTGGTCTTACTGGCATTCAGCTTCATACTCCAGGCCGAGCACCAAGCATTAATGCATTAAAAATCCCTTTTCAGAGACTGAGCGACACCATGTCGCATGTGGGGAGCAGGTATCACTGCTATCAGAGTGGAATCGTTGGCATACTATTGCCCATCATTGCAAAGTTGACGAAGCATTTTTCTTACCCTTCCTGAGCCGACAGTGTATGAAAGTTAGCCTATAGTATACTGCCCGTACGTGAGCCTGGTCAAGTTGTGCCTCACCTCCTTTGTTACGTATTCATGTAACTTACTGCTTGATGGGACTGGCAGAGTCCTGAGCGTTCGATTCCCTCCTGTGGGCTGACGAAAATTTGTGAGGGTCGCCTCGAAGTGGTCTTGGCCATTACTTGCCTGGTGTATAATCCTCGGGACCAACTTATTACCTGTGGAGAGAGTGGACGCTCTTCCCTAGAGGACAACCACCGCTCTAATATCTGTGTATGCTAGCAAATTTTAACTGTTGTTCACTGTTTAAGATTTAACTCAGATTTTCTGTACTAGTTACGTCTTAATGTGAAGTTTTGAATCAACATCAATTCATTATACCAGCCACCAGCTGTAATTCTTTCCTTGCAATTGCCAATTTAGATTTCACCTTTCGATACTGAACCGTTTGATCTTATCGCAACTTAATTGAATTCACTCAAGGTCCATTGCTTAACTCGTTCGTTCAGTTGCGTTTTTTGCGTTCTTTCGTTAAAGGTCTAAGCCCACTCCAGCGGTGAGCCTAATTTGTAGCAAAGCTACCTTGTTACAAAATAATAAAGAATTAACTTTTAATTAACTAATTGTGTATTCCTTAGCAACTTCTGTGTGGACAAGAAATGTTCCCTTGTGTGGACAAGAAATGTTCCCTTGTGTGGACAGGAAATGTTCCCTTGTGTGGACAGGAAAAAGTTCCCTCGTGTGGACAGGAAATGTTC
The DNA here is from genome assembly GCA_001587735.2 of Parhyale hawaiensis. Taxonomy (NCBI): domain Eukaryota; kingdom Metazoa; phylum Arthropoda; class Malacostraca; order Amphipoda; family Hyalidae; genus Parhyale; species Parhyale hawaiensis. The sequence goes on from LQNS02000138.1 coordinate 18,048,948, forward strand.
CTTTGTGTGGACAGGAAAAAGTTCCCTTGTGTGGACAGGAAAAAGTTCCCTTGTATGGACAGGAAAAAGTTCCCTCGTATGGACAGGAAAAAGTTCCCTTGTGTGAACAGGAAAAAGTTCCCTTGTGTGGACAGGAAAAAGTTCCCTTGTGTGAACAGGAAAAAGTTCCCTTGTATGGACAGGAAAAAGTTCCCTTGTGTGGACAGGAAAAAGTTCCCTTGTGTGGACAGGAAAAAGTTCCCTTGTGTGGACAGGAAAAAGTTCCCTTGTGTGGACAGGAAAAAGTTCCCTTGTGTGGACAGGAAAAAGTTCACAGAAGATTCAGTAAAGAGTCGGTACTTCGGTCAATGAAAATACCGCCGGTATTACCCAAATACCGAATTTCATTCGGTAGTCCCAGCTCTGCTGCTGGGGCACATTCGTTGAGACATGCTGGCTGTTGATCGACCAACAGGCGCATTCTCGGAGAGGATGCGAGAGCCACGCTCGGTGAGACTCACGTGAATGCTGTACGCTGAGAAAAAATTTGATGCACGTAGGGGTTTTTTTCACGGACAAGCATCAGGATGAACGTATAGGTGATTTTTCACAGACAAACATCAGGATGCACGTAGGTGTTTTTTCACAGACAAGCATCAGGATTCACGTAGGTGTTTTTTCACAGACAAGCATCAGGATGCACGTAGGTGTTTTTTCACAGACAAGCATCAGGATTCACGTAGGTGTTTTTTCACAGACAAACATCAGGATGCACGTAGGTGTTTTTTCACAGACAAGCATCAGGATTCACGTAGGTGTTTTTCCACAGACATGCATCAGGATGCTCGTATGTGTTTCAAGGCGTAGTTTGGTGTGACATCGCAGCAGACAGAAAAACATATTTCAGTCAGAAAAACATACTTCCACAATAGGAAAGTAAACAAAAACTTTGTAGCTTTGTTGCATGTGTGAAGCGAGAAGCGGATGCATATAGTAACACGCAGATCGCTGTTGCAGTTCGAAATTTCGTCTCATCAGGTGCATCAGTTTCACCTGGTTTTGATGCATCTTGGTGCATCATCGTCTGTGTCACAAAAAAAAACACACATGTGCATCATCAGCATGCCACGTGTATCATGAGACCCTATATGCATTATCATGATGCACTCTAACTAACTTTACAACTATGGTAGTCATTTATTATCGAACATACACTGGATAAACCTAACGTAGATTTCATTATGTCTTATTATTCTACACACTTGTTTGTTTGTTCACTTGTTTGTATACGGCGCACCACCTTATTATTCTAAAATTTCGGCGATATGTCACTGTGTGCAAAGCAGGACATGAATTCCGTGCTGCGGAGGAATGGAAAATCTCTCCCTAACTGTCTTCGATTCTCCGATTCTCACAGCCCTGGCTTCTTCTCCCCTTCAATATTTGAACTTCTAAGCTCTACAATTAAGGCAAAAGGAATAACTCGTTAACTCTAATTACTGAATTTACTGTAAGCAAGTTAGTACATGATTATTTCTAGAATTACAGTGGAGTTAGCTAAAGCGCATCATGAGGATGCACTTGGCATAGGGACAAAAATACATGTACATTTGATGCATCTAATTGTGCATCAAAATTTCTCACGGTATAGTTACTGCGAAGCCGGCCGACCTCTATCTCAGTCAAAGGCCTTAAGCTCGGACCTCTACGTTGCTGCCGTTCATAGTATTTAATGCAAACGCTCTGGAATTGAGACAGAATGGAACGCGTCCCCATGTGGAGCGTGTACAAGGATGATGGGCGGGGCCCAGCTGCGGCGCACCATGCATAGGTAATGAGGCTTATAACGTGATAAAATTCAAGTTTAGTAATACGCAGCTATTTGCATTGTTTCTTCATCATTTCATTTGGGCCTCCAGAGTGTCCTACGTGTCCCACAATCTTTATAGTTGCACAAATATATTTATCAAAGCATCTACAAAATGTTTTAGGTCTCTGAAGGATAAAATTTTGAAAGAACGTTGGTTAAAAGGCTGTTAAAAGAGCTAATGAATTGAACCCGGCAAATGCCCGCATGTGTCAGAAGCACTTTTGGAGTAAAGTCAATCGTCTTTAAAATGCAATCAATCAAGTGAGTTTTATTGAGAGTAATGTGGCATTTTGAAGATAGAATCGTGTGCTTGAAAACCTTCATGTTTGCAATTTATTCATGTCTTCTACCAATGACCTGCTATCTTCTATAATTTCAAACTGCTGCAACTAAAAATAGTTCAGATGCGTATGATTGAACGCCGGGATGGATAAACGTTTTACCAAGACTTGTTTGAAAAACATTAAAGCATCAGAGAAACAAATTACTTTCCATCGGGCGAAGCAATATGAAAGCAAAAGTCTGTACGCAATAGGCAGAACCCATGCAATTGCACGGTAAAATTAGAAAAAAAAACATCAGCTACTTACACAGTGTGTGCGTTACAGCATCCGACTCGCTTTAACTAACTGGAAAAAAAAACTAACCGTACTTCTCGCTCCTGAACCGTCTTTTGAAACGATGTTGTTGAAACTGGTGAATGTGAAATCCATAACTTTTTTCCAATGATGCGGTAGTTTCACAGACTAAAGTATATATATATATATATATATATATATATATATATATATATATATATATATATATATATATATATATATATATATATATATATATATATATATATATATATATATATATATATATATATATAT